>JAQGAU010002546.1:0-15208 GCA_034698045.1 Paramacrobiotus richtersi
TTTCCACCATTTATATCGGAGCTGTATTCCCTGGCCGTTCCCCATAAAACCGGGTTCCCTCGGATGCCTCCGTCATTAACTACCAAATCACTTTCTATCTTCGCTAAAGAATGCGGACCGGTTGAACATCTCGGCATGGAGCGGCGGCAGTATCGGTACCGTATGTTGGAATATTTCTTATCGAAAGCTCTGCAGAAGAACCAACATGCAACACATGTTCTGTTTGCTTCTGTAAAGTTGAGTCTCTTGTGTGAGCAGCGCTCGTGCTATTATTTTTGAGTCGAAATGACAAACGTCTGCTGTATTTTCTTCACCGTGTTGATCAATTGCTTGAGGAATGAACTAGTGACTAGTGATGACATTGCGAGTGTATTGCTTGTTACCTGCATGTGTGAGTAGCGTTCTGGAAAGCTGGTTCTGGAAAGCAAATTTAATATGCTAGAACTCGCGAAGTTTGGTTCAATTGACTCTCAGTACCCAGTACACATACAGTACCTTCTCCGCGCCACGAAGAATCGCCAGAACTGAGAGAAAGATGACGTACACGAGAATTTGCTCCCTAATTAAATTTAAATTCCCAAATCACTAGGCTGTTTCTGTTAATTTCTTGGGGGGAAAGGCATGCAAACGTTTTTCTTTTCCTGCGTTCACGCATCATGATCGTGCGCGGCAATTCTTAAGCTCTCGACGAGACGAAACGAACGGTCCTCTCTGAACTTTTTCGGTTAGAAGGATCCATGGAAAGAGGCATGCAAGGAAAGGGAATCGGAGAGCGCATCTGTTGCCGCACCGCATCTGTCTCGCTGTGCCGAAAACCCCCAGCACTGAAATACGCTGTGTGCAGTACGCTCGGTTTCTCGTAGTATAAATTCAACGGAATTTAAGCAATTAAACCAGTTAACGTCAAAAACAACTGTAATGTCCCCATGGTGAGAAACGGTAGCATGCAGATCGTAATGATTAGTCCACGCCTGCGCTATCCGACCCGGCATCCGACTCACCCGGACACAATTTTCAAGGTTACCTCGGTACTCGAGCAGTTTCGCTGCTCACAGTACTTAATCACTAATTCTATTCAGTTCGAGGCGGTTCAAGTCAGCACTAAGCCGTCAGTGCGAGCCGTTAATCCGACACTCTGGCAAATGACGATAACGACGATGACAGTGCTGTTACTCTAATTTAGAGAAGGCTTGCTTCGCCACCCGTGAAACGCCCGTGTCATGACGGCGACATCTAGTCTCTTTACCGTGTTCCGACCATCTTCCCACAGATCGTCCAGTGTCTGACAAGCATCCCGATTCCAGGAGACTCAGCTCCGTGGAGTGAGCAAAAAGTGGGAGATTACCCTAACGTCGTCCTATATCCAGCAATACTCTGAATAATTTGTAAGGAAAGTCAACGTCGAAATTTCTCGACCCACTCCCGCTCCGACGAGGCTACCGATGCACTAACAGTGCTAATTTCCGCATGGAATGACGGAAACCGGAAGTTGGAACGTTCGGGTTTTAGTCACTCGCTGCAGAGAGGTGCGAAGTACCGAAGTAATCAACGCACATGCCGCTGTATGATCGGCGTTGACACAACACAACCAGCAGTGAAAGCCTTGCAGCAGACCGGAAAACAACAAGGGAAAGAACTTGTGTGTGTTTTTCTCGGGTGATTTTCTGGTTTCGGATGCTTCCAGAAACGGGAGGGTTCAGTTTGGCCAGAACGCCGGACCTGTCGCGTGATACGGTATATTACTGTAATTAGGCGGGATGATTTCAGAGTCGTTTTGTAGTTGTACTGTTTCGGTAGTCAGTGTTTACCCTTTGATAGTGATAAAATCTGCACGGATTACGATAAGACCGAAGCCAAAAAGCGAGACGGAATTCGTTCGCCGCGGTATTTGTGGAAATAATTTCCTACTTTGTTAAGCAACCTGACGTACGTTTCAAACCAATGTGAGCATCTTGATAAGGCGGGAATTGCTGCATAGTTCGAAGTAATTCAGTCTTAGCGCCTTGCTGCTTGCAGTACTAGCTATCGTTAATGAGCATTGGCCGTCATTGATGAGTGCTGACCCTAAGCTAATGAGTCCTGACCTTTCGGTTTCGGGCTTGTTCCTTCATAATTAAGTGTTCTTTGAATGCTGATTAGCAGAATTTATGGTACAGAACAGCAAAGTCAATTAGTGAATAATGCGCAGAGACGGTGCCGCTGTACGGTAAACGAAAACCGATGACTTGATTAGTCCTGATTGGGAGTAATTAGCATGAAAAATTGTACTCACTGCGGTACAGCGCTAACTACATACTGACAAGAACAACGTATTGTGCTGCCAAATTGCCAACCGCAATGCAAACTGCAATGCCTAATGTTCATTGCCATGCGATTTGCAAGCACATTAAATTTTACGAAAAAATTCATACATGGGCGCGTTGTTGTCATTGTGCAGAACCCAGGCACAGCCATTTCAAGCATTTATACAGGCGACCGCTGGAATGTGGATAAATATCAGTACCCAAACAATACAAGCGGAAGTCACGGTCCACCTACGGCGAGTAGAAACTTCGACCTGCCCCCAGCGTCGAATGCATCAGGATATAGAGGTTCGAACCGAACGAAACATTCAACAATAAAATGTGGATTTGTTTCGCCGCGGTGTTTAATTAAGTAACAAATTAATAAATAAATGATACACAAATATTAAATTTGTAATCCGTTTGTTGAGTTGCTTAAAACAGGTTTCAGACCAGTTTGAGCATCATCATGCATTTCAATAGCGCGGCAAGTGTCTTCATGATACAAGTAAGCAAGATCAGAGTCCTTACAAAGGGGACAACGCCGCATTTCCAAACAGCAGAGAAATTCCAAAAATAACACATCGAATCGTACTGCGGAACAAATCAGCGCCTGACGCTCATAAAAAAAACTTTTAGTAAAACCATTCCACTTGCCGTATTGGGGCGTCTGCTAAGAAATACACAGATCCGGTACACTCAATCGGTCAGCGAACAATTACACACTCCTCTACCAAGCCAAAAGCTGGTGTCCACGGGCTGATCAGAGAATATCAAAAAAGAACCAATCATGACTGTAATCCCTTGACTCGTCGACCCAATCCGGCAAACGCTGAAGCAGCGAATGCAGAGTAAGCTTCGTCAAATGGCGAACATCGACACCCTTAAACTGAGTGTGCTCATTAAACGACATTCCACGGTAGCACACGCCGTCCCGAGGGTCCAGGGCCTGTGTGGTGTTCAGAATCTGCAAACAATAACACGGCGCTATAGTTATTGAACCGCCGCATCAAGAACACATTTTGAATGTGTTACGCTACATTTGCAACAGTAAATACCTGAGTAGGCTGTGAACTGGGAGAACAGACTGAATCAGCACTTGATGACTACTAACGTCTCATATTTGTAGTTCTTATGTATTTAACGATCACCGGCATAAAGGGAATGCACGCTGGATTTCTCGAGAGAGCACGACATATTCCGTGCCCGTTGCATATTTCATTCTGCCATTAACCACAACGATGTCGTACATCAATACCGAGGCACAAGCTACCCTGACGAGGCATTTCCTAACCTGTGCAATACTCTCGCGCAGTGACGGGTGACGACAGCTTCCAATCCATTCCGCTACCTTCTCAACGTCCTTGGCATCCAGTTCGCGAATTCCACCATTCAGCATGCTCCAGAAATTGTTTATGCTCCTTTCTCGAGTCATCCGATAGTCGGGGAGCCGCACTTTAACGCTCAAAAATCGCTCAGTCTCCTCGAATCTCTCGATGTCAACAAGAACATTCTTCAACACGACCTGTCGGCACACCTTTGCCAGCGATACAAACGATTCCCACAATGCGCTGACCCAGTTAGCAGTGTAAACGCGCAAATGCCAATGTCTAGTCAACAGCAGCGTGGCGACCGCAGTTAGTCCCTTTTCGGTCATAATGCGCTGCAGAACCTGCACCGTGCCTCCGAACCTAGTATGGCAACCGTATTCCCTGCTTTCCCCGCAGAGGACTAGCAGCTTGGTCTGGTTCGTCCAGCAGTTGTACAGACACGAAGTAAAGCGATACACATCGCCCTCAAAGTCCGGGCCCTTAAACGGTTGGGGAAGAGTGATGACACGGCGTATATAAGGCGAGGTCAAGAACGTATCCCACGTGCTGCACACTTCACGAAGCTTGCTCTGCTGGAGCGTTGTCAAGCATCCAAAGATCTCCGGAAAAATGGTCCGATCGCGATACAGTGACAGGAAGTCGCCTTCTGGACAGGGTGTTTCTGGGGCAAGAACGATCACGCGCTTCAAAGAGTCGGCAGACTTTTCGCTAACGGAAAGCAACATTTGATCCTGAAATATGATTCATTCGTTGCGGTTTATATCGTAATATACACTCGTAATTATACAGTTTACAACAACAGCTGTTTTTTTCAAATAAGGTGGCTACAACAAGGTAACACTGGTACAGACTGGCGCCCTTTCGGCTTTCGCATCCATTCTGAAGGTCCTTAGAACTGAATCGAACACAAATTTTCATTTCGCCGCCACTTACAAGACAACAGTGAGACTCCCTCATGATGCCGTGATGCTGCAGCCAGTCAAGCGCATTTGGCCCATTCTGACCCAAATAATATTGTCTCCCACAATAAAACAAACATTCTCCAGGGCCAAACATCCCCAGGACGACCAACTCCTTGCGAATCCCTTGGTGGACTTTGTTACGGACAGCGGTGGCCATTATCCAATATTGACGCTGTCGGCAACGCGCGTTGAAAGTCTCGACCAGCTGATCGTCTGGCTGAAAGGATGCGGCGATCTCGTAGGGCACCTGAACCAACTTTCCCGAAAACCGGCCTTTTCCTATCTGCAGATGGGCCAGTACATCCTCAGTGGACCGTTCACGAATTCGCTTTTCCACCACGACCCCTGTCAGCTCACGATCTGGCATCGTGACAGTGACCAAACCGAAACCATCCAGCAGCCTGCCGGGATACCATTTCCACGGGTCCTCCGGTTGCAAGCGCAGTAGCACCTCGGCCTCTTTTGGCTCGGTGATGAGCTTCACATTTCCCTGGGAGCATTGCACTTCGTTCATGTAATAGGAGTAAGAGCGATGATAAATGCATCCGAAAGGAATTAGCCAGGGGCCCGAGTGCCCCGTCCCCCCAAAATCTACAACAAGGCCCCCCTCCACAGCATCGACCACGCGGCCATTGTGCAGTAGTCCATCGTCTCCGCGCACGTCCACGCTATTCCAAGCAAATTCTGTGACATCAAAAGGCATTCTGTTAATTTCACCACGCGTAGGATGATGCAGAACCGTGCATCAACAGGAAATTACGTGAAAGCGTCACTCCTCTGCAAACTAGAATGAACAGTTTAAACTTCCAAGATGGCTGCCACACCGACTGTACCCCTAATTGTTTGCTTTACAGGGAATTACATCACGCTGCGGGCATCATGTGCGCGGTATTTCGAGTGTTAACTGCCATCGAGGGTGGTTTGCACAGTCTGCTATGCATCTAGCTAAACAGTGCACTATGATACCTGTCCCGGTATGTTTCTTGCTCACCTGTCAGCTGAGCGACCCACTTATGGCAGTCTGCTTTGCCCACTTCAGGAATACGTAAGAAGCACAGCGCGTTGGGCCGCGTGCAGCCGCACCAGTTTAGTTTTGTTTAGTTGCATAAACGTCTCCGGATACAGGGGTAATACACAATAACAGCCCTTATTAAAATCTACAGACACATTATCAAATTTGCACAAAAAGAAGAAAGAAACAGCAATGGCTCATTCTTATCAAACAGCTCATTTAGAAAAAAAACAAACCGAGGCTTTCAGAATCTACAATATGGAAGGCAACTAGTCTGAATGTTTTGCCATCCTTGATCCACTTTGTCTCCACTTCACTAGTCACTAATTACCGCGCCACCACCGACTACAGCGGCATATCTGTGGTCGTCAACCTGTCCTCTAAGCGCCAGGTGACCGAAACAAGATGGCATTTTTAATGGAGTCTTTGGTCTACATAAATCGCTACGGTCAATAGTCTTCTTTGGTGACATTCAACGTAACCCGATACAGACCGTTGGCAGGTGTTTGCCGGCAGGTTGTCTTGAAAAATATCGAAGTTTACGCGAAACTGGTTGTACCGTTTTTACATCACAGGTTTTTACATCGCTATCACACCACCTAACCCCACGCTCTCCAAACCTGTTCTGTCCATTGGCATTCGAAAGGATGGGGCCGTGGGGTTCGGAAGCGCACCGATTGATGGACAATTAGGCCAAGAAAATCCGTCAAGGAACAGGAGAAATACATACGAGCGAAAGAGTACATCTATCAGCGAATCCGTATTGAGCTGCAACGGGCGAACGCCTTGGCGGGCGAACGTCTTGGGTTTCTTCACCTGGCTTTGATTTTCCTGACGTTATGCCGTAGATGTGAGGCGTACATTCAGTGCCATTCACCAGTGCGAACAGCTTTGCTATCGAACGATTGTATTACTGCAGATTCTCAACATTGGGTCATGTCGGACGGTCTGGGTCGACCGTCGATCCTCGGGACGGCGTCGGCGTTCCTATCGCGGTACTTCTGTGAAGAGAACTGAAGCGGGGACTAGACTGCTTCCGTTTCTAGCTACGGTTATAACTTCAACATAAATTCTGGCACTTGTACCGCTTGGTTCTAGCGCGATAATATAAAACTGCGGTGTGCGGCCAAGGTCCTCAGAATAAAACCGCTTGAGATTTGGTCCCACAAGTTTTTCGCGTCCAGACGGGTAAAGAATGACCCTCCGGCATTCGTACTTTACGCAAACTCCAGTTTATTGCAAACGTAATCACAGCGGGAGACATCTATCATCCGGACCAGCTGATGGTGGGATGATATCATGATGATTCGCGACATAATATCCATCTGATGATATCAAAACGAACACTGTGTACAGTGCAGGCGGTTCGCCCATACTATATACAATATGATCGTAACTTTCACACTATAATCCAGAACTCACTCTACTACTAACTCTCTCCTCTCATCCGGAGCTCTATCAAAGCTTATATAGGACAGGCATATCTAAGACAACGTTCTAAAACACGCAGTCGCTTGCGCAACAATCGTAACCTTGCATTAGCTCATATTCCCGATCGTTCCCGAATATGCCAACAATGGACCATTACATCGGGAGCGATCGATATTCATTAAGAATCGCTCTAAAAAAATGCCTCAATCCGAAAGTTTTATAGGAATTTTTTATAGGAAGTTTTATAGGAAGCTTCTTACAAGTCTATCAGACTGCGCAAATATGTTCTAAACTTAGAGACTTGTTTTTGTTGTTTAATATGCGATTAACGCAACGGGTAAATCCGCTCTCTGCATGCATCTCCACATCGGACAGCAACACCGTTGCGCATAAAAAAATAGTGCAGAGAACAATTAGCGGCTGACCTTTTCGCAGTGGTATTTGCCGAAACAGTTTCGTAATCTGTTTGTTGGATTATCTTATACACGTTCGAAACTAATCAGTCACATACGTCGAAAAGCGCGGCAATTCTTTATATGATCCGAGGTAAAGCAATGTCACTGTCCCTTGTACAAGTAGCACATAACAAAAGGAGGTAGGGCAGAAATTCTGGAGAACAGACTAATTTCAAAAAATAATAACACATTGAATTGTAGCGCGAAATATATAATTCAGGGCCTGACGCTCACCCAAAAACCTGCCCAACAGGCTAATCTGAAATGAAATGAAAAGGAAAAATTGAGAAGAAATAAAACGAAAAAAAACCGAATCCTGGCTGTAACTTCCTGTATACTCGACACCTCTCTGTTCCTACGAACACCGACGCAGCATCAACGCTGACTCGCTGGGCAACGTCGTTTTCGCACGCAGATGTTAGGTCCTTTGTTCATCGAAGAAATAGATCGATTTTTTTCGCCGATACTTCTTTGAAAGTCAACAAGTTAACCATCGTCATTCGAAGTGCCGCGAAAGCAGAGCATTCCCTTTCTATATTCTGAAAGAAGAAACACTTGTCCAATCTTTTTCTGAAATATCACTGCATCCATTCCCCAACTTCTGAAACGTTTGCATTTCCGCACGGCTCCGTCATTCTGACATTTAAGTTTAAACTTGGTAGTGCAGCAGCAAGCGCGACGGATGGCAACCGTGGGGAATGGGCAGGCTGGGCCAAAACTGATACTCTTCGGTGAGGTTGAGTACGTGTGGAACGTATCATTCCAAAGAGACGTTGTGAACAGAAAATACCAATAAAAAATTGTACTGGCATATTAATTACACAAGTTCAGCAATATGCCGTTTTATTGTGTGTTTTGGTGGAAAACGCACCGGCGATCTGCTCTTGCAATATATGAGCGGGTCAGACGGTACGAAAACATAGCTGTAGAGGCCGGCTACACGACAGGCAAGCGGCGCCACAATGGCGTCTGCATTCAGCTGCGGTTCGCAGTAATTCTGGTGCAATCTCGGGGCTTCTACGTTGTGTTATTGCGTTAGAATTTCCGACAGCATGTTGCAACCCAAATTCTGCGTTACCAAAAAAATATCACAAATGTAATCCGCGCTGGCGAAATACCCCGGTGGGAACGCGCTTTGTGCGACGGTATGCAAATGAGAATAACAGCATTCATTTGGGGAGCAATGACAAAGTCCTGTCTCATGCATGCAGAAAACATGATCACATCGATCCCGCTCGTACCAATAAGAGGAAACTAAACTGAAAAAGAAGAGCAGATATCAATAATGATTATATATACGAGAAAAGGACTGGAGAAAATCAAGGTGCAATGATGATTGATGGATGAATTTTGGCACTGCCAAGAAACACAGTAATCAAGTGCATTAAATCGACCATTTACGTTCATCACGAGTGTACCTTTAGGATTCCCGGAACGCTGGAGCAGTGCATGCTGAGTAAGCTTCGTCAGGTACAGCAGATCGACACCGTCCAGAAAAGACTCGCCATATGTAGGAAACGCCATCCCACGGCAGCGCACACCGTCACGAGAGTCCAAAGTTTGGGTGAGGTTGAGTATCTGAGAAGGACCAGACATCAGACATTCGTTTATGATCTACTGCAGTGAGGCATATGCTTGGAACGGCCAACGATACAAGCATGCGCGTATCTGCGAATTGTACGCCTAAGAAGGTGGATCATGATGGGCAGACCGGCGCAGTGACGCGTTAATTCCGGCGTTCTTCAAGACGACCTGCTGGCACACTCCTCTCAAGGATTCAAACTTTGCACTTATGGCTGGGATCCGCCGCAGCATCCAGCTGGAATCGTGAACATCAGAATGCCACTCTCTGGTCAACAGCGAGGTTGTGGCAGCCGACAATCGCTTGTCGAGCACAATACGTCGCAGAAGCCGGGCAGTGTTCACTAGTCGACTTCGCAATCCTCCGGGATGCGTCCCCCGTACAGGACGAGTATTCTTGCCTGTCGGGACCAGCAGTTACACTGACACGAAGCAAACATCTACACATCAGTCGTATTGCCCGGACCATAGTGCGGTTGCGTTACAGTAAGGACGCGGCGAATATAAGCCGAGATCGGGATCCCGTCCCACTGTCGGCACACCCCACGGAGATTGGTCTGCTGCGGGGTTGTCAAACATTGAAAAATCTCTGCGTAAATGCTCGAATCACGATCAAGGAACTGAGTATCACCGTCCCGATTAGGATTTGGGGAGGTGATGCTGTCTTCATCCGTATTACGGCCTTGAACGAGGGAAAGCAGCAATTTATCCCGAAGAGCAAGCGGAAATGATAATAACAGTTTTCGCTCACGATAAAACTTGTGCCATTTAATAACCTAATACCATACCAAACTGTAATAACAAAGGGCAGACCGGAAAGCCTCCCGGCCGTATCCGTTTTACACAGAAGAAAGCCATTGAAAATCCCCGTCAACACAGGATTTACAATTACAGAAAACTACTTCCTCGACTTTGAAGGAAAAGCTGCTAGCGACAGCTGGCGTCGTACCGGCAATTATCCGCCACTTGCAAGAGGTTGTCGATATTTCCTCCAAATGTCCACATGGCGGAGTCGCCCATCCTCGCGCCCAAAGATTCCCACAACAGCCAAATCTTTGACCAAATCATCGTGCGGATTACTGACCAAAGGGGTAGCAATCATCCCGTATGGATGCTGTCGGCAATGGGCGTTCTTGTTTACCACTGGCAGATAGCTGCCGGCTTGTCGTTTGGAAAAACATCGAAGTTTACGTGGTAATGGTTGAATACCGCAAAAAACAAAGGTGTGGGATTAACCACCCAACGCAGAACTCGCCAGCTAACGCAATGAATTTCTGGACAATACTGAACAATGGTCTTCACGACCTGGTCAGACGGAGTGGAAACTGTTTGAGGCACACCGCGAACAGACAAGTATTCCTGCCAGCTACATGCGCTTTTGCAGCATACAACATACTACAGCCTGTTGCAGTTACTGTTTCTTTTGCTGTTAAATTTTCTTGGTGGACAAATTACATTTAAGCAGGACTATCTTCCTGACAGATGTGAGATCTTACATATACAGTTACTATCTTGTGGCCGCTATTTACGATATAACGGTCAAATTTCTTCCTTTGCCGTGAAACTGCGGCCAGTCAAGCTCATTTCAGTCATCTGGTCCCTGCACATCTGATTCGTAATTTCTTCCGCAGTAAAAGAAGCTTTTCAATTCATCATAGCCAAACTGGCCGAAACACATAAGTAAAAATAATGTCAGTGTTCCTTGTAGTTTGTACTAAAAGAGCACAACAAAAGGAGATTGCAGAGAAGTTCTGGAAAACGGAAAAATTATGAAACGAACAATTTGAATTGAAGCCCGGAACAAATCTGAGCATGACGCTCATACGAAAACCAACCAGAGGAAAGGAAGAAAGAGCCAGTCATAGCTAAAACCCGATGGGTTTCCGAGACCTCTCTGATTCTACACGCGCCGAAGTAGTGCGTGCAGAGTGAGCTTTGTCAGTTGTCGACTATCGACACCGGCAAATCCAGCTTCGCCGTCAAATGACATTCCGCGGTACCGCACGCCTACCCGAGGGTCCAGTGCCTGCAGGGTGTTAAGAATCTGTATAGTGGAAAGCGGAATTAGACACTGAACTGCAGCGAAGTATGAATGCTGACATCAGTACTGACGGCAGTAAAAACATATTTCCTAACCTTTGCGTGTTCCCAGCAACGCGACGGGTCAATCAAAACCCATTCCGCCACCTCCTCAACATCCTCAGCACTCAACTCACGCAGCCCACTGTTCAGCATGCTCCAGAAATCGAGTGCCGTCAGCTGGCGAGTTATTCGTTGGTCGGGCAAGCGAAAAGTAAATCTCAAGTTAACCGGCTCGTGTATGTACACCCGAACGCCAACGTTCTCCAAGACGACCTGTCGGCATAATTCTGCCAGAGCTACAAGGGTTTCCCACAATGCGTTGACCAAATTAGCAGTGTCCGCACGTAAATGCCAGTTTCTCGCCAACAGCAGTGCATCAAGCGCAGGTAGTTTCTTTTCGGCCGAAATGCGCTGCAGAACACTAACCGTGCCTCCGCATCTAGTATCGCACGCGTACGGACACTTCCCCCCACAAAGGACCAGCACTGTGGTCTCCTGGGTCCAACAGTTGTACAGGCACGAAGTGAAGCGGTACACGTCATTCTCACTGTATGGGCGATTAAACGCTTGGGGAAGAGTGATGACACTGCGCATGAAGGCCGATGTTAGAATCGTGTCCCATGTGCTGCACACTCCACGAAGCTTGCTCTGCTGCAGCGTTGTCAAGCATCGAAAGATCTCCGGAAAGATGGTCGGATCACCATACAGTGATTGAATATCACCCTCACAACAGGGTGTGGCTGCGGCAAGGAAGTCCACGCGCTCCAAGGATTCAGCACACTTTTCGATAATTGAGAGCAGCTTTTTATCCTAAAACATGATTCATGCCGGTTCACATCGTTGTAATTTAGTTGTATAAATCATTAGCTCATAAGTTAATTATAACAAAGCAACGCTGTTGCAATCTGGCTACTTTTTTCTTCACTCTGAAGCTTCCTAGAAGCGGGATTTCACATGTATGCTTATTTTGAGGATACGTACGAGAGGACGCTTGAATTCCCTCCTGATGCCGTGATACTGCAGCCAGTCCAGCGCATTCGGTCCATACTCATCTGTATAATAATTTCTTCCACAATAAAAGGAATTCTGCATTTCGCATTCGTCGTCGCCGACCATCCCCATGACCGCCAACTCCTTGCGCGTGCCATGGTGGTCATTGTTAGGCACGATTGTGGCCATGATCCAGTAACGACGCTGTCGGCAACGCTCGTTGAAAGTCGAGACCAAATGATCGTCCGACTGGAAGGAGGCGGCGATCTCACAGGGCACCTCAACCAACTTTCGAGAGAATCGGCCTGGTACTACCTGCAAATGGTTCAGTGCATCCTCGGTGATTCTTTCCCGAACACGCCTTCCCACGACGACCCCTTTCAGCTCGCAATCTGGCGTCGTGACAGTGACCAAGCCGAAAGCATCAAGGAGCATGCCAGGATACCATTTTCACTGATCCTCCGGCTGCAAACGCAGCAGCACCTCTAGTGGCTCAGTGACGGACTTTACATTCCGATGGGTGTACTGCACGTCGTACATGTAATTGAAGTGTGTGCGGTGATAAATGTGTCCAAAAGGGATCTGCTTGGGTCCGAGCGTCCCGTTCCCTCAAAATCTACAATAAGGCCCCCTTGTACAGCATTGACCACGCGGCCACTGTGCAGTCATCCATCGTCTCCACGCACATCCACGCTGTTCCAAGCAAATTCAGTGATATTAAAAGGCATTCTGATACATAAAAGACGGCGAACTCGCGTCCCAACAGTTGCGACGTAAAAATCTACACCAAATAGCTCCTCCAAGCGTAAATCTCTCTGCAGCCAGAATTTCGATCTACTTGGGGTCTGGCGACGCTGAACCCATCTATGAACTGCTTCAAAAGATAGTAATAGTAACCTATATTATCGACTAGGTTGCGGAATATGGAAATATGTACTAGCGAGAAATCGGTAGTGGAAAAATGAACCAAATCAAATCAGTGCACACCACTCGGTAAAGCCGTCAACTGGCATAATCTGCCAAACTGCGTGGGGTGCTGTGCATAGCTGACGTGGCCGACGGCTGGGCAACAGTCCGGCCCGGCACCACAGTGTGCGTGCTTCAAAGTCAGCATCAACGCTGAGCAGTGTCATCCCATACACATGTTGTTGCCAGCTCCTCTGCACAATCGAATATTAAACCAGGTAAAACGTTCATTTACCAACGTATAAGTGTAGAATTACAACGCGCCAATGCGATGGCCATAATGGGCACAGCACCGCTTTCGGCTAACTTGGATAATGTTTTTTCAGTGATTCGGCCCCGACAAGGGCCTTTTGTTAATTAATTTCAATGTCCGCACGCTCTTGTAATCCCAAGTTATATTTGACAATTAAAACGTTGAAACGTAGCTGCCATATTGACTGTGACGACACTTCAGGCTAATACGTTAGAACAAGCACAGCGCGCTGTTCAGCCTGCAGCCGCATTGAACAGAAATTATGTACAGTTATGTACAGTTATGTACAGCAGGTATGTTTTCCGAAAATATGAATAATGTTTTCCGCGATTAGGCCGCGTTTGCCTTAATGTGGGCATTATCCTGATGGTTTTTTTATGTTCAACACATTTGTGAATTACAATGTATATAACAAGATCTGCAACAACTGTACGTATACGGTGGCAAAGAACGCTCAGTTGAATTCCGGCAGCGATCGTAACGGAGATTTTATTGTTGAATATTTTATGCCTTTGCTGATCGGTTCGACCGGAGTGGGTCGATTCAGTGGTCATAATGGTAGTAAATGTTTTTAGAGGTATTGCAATAACACTGTAGCACTCAGTGGAAAATGCATAAAAATTTCAGTGGTTAGAGTAACCTCAGCATGGATGACCCGCTAAAACAGTACTAATGATGTTTGTGTACTATGCAACTGCTGTAGTATAAATACCGGATATGTGAGCTTTACCAAATTTTGTGAAACGGCTACCAATGCAGAGTGCGCGAGGTACTTGATCGTCATAGTTGTACGTGTTTTTCAACGGTATTCCGGCACGGCACGGTACATGGTTGCGGTGGCATACTTCGCATGTGGAGTGGGGAGAACTTGTTGATTAGATCTGATCCACACAATTACACCAGCGCGATGCCAGCCATCCTCGTTGGCTTCTCGCATCATCATCCAGCTTACAGCCGGGATGGTTGTCCGGTAAGGCCGATGAGGAGTCCCCCACTTTTGCTCCGATGAGAAGCGGCGCTAACAGCGTCTTTTCACATGGACATGCCATCACGGGCTAACGACAAGCGGACCGTTGGTTGCGTAAGCGTTACATTACCGTTATAATCTTTCTTCTGTTTCCGGCAGTCGATTGACTCGATTCTCATCCTAATGTGGCGTTCGTTGCGGCCGTCCATATTTGCTATACAAGCAGATGCAATAGCAGGTTTAATGTGCTGATGCGTGGCAACACACAGCGCGGTCTAATTAGTACGCACTCGTTGTTCCATTCGTAGCGTGATACTTTCTGGCAACCATTAAAAGCAATACAGAAAAAAAACCAGGAAGGATAACGGGAAAACGTGGTAATACGGGCCAAGGTAATAATGCGGATAACGGGAAAACGAGGTAATAATGCGTTTGTCCAAAACGCATTATTTTACAATTTATCCAGCATCACTTCTGAGCTCTGACCCATGTACAGGAAAAGCGATAAGCAGAACCAGTAAAATTGACCGATTCATACCAAAAGATTCCCATCATCTCGTACGAAGGTTTCGGTAGGATATATAGGGATGTTTAAACTGTAGAAAAACAGCACTTCAGTCAACAATACGCCGTATTTTCTATTAATGTCAGAATACACTTGTAATCTTTTTGCTGTGTTGCCCTACATGCGTTCCAGAACAATCTCAGCATCATACAAATGGCCACCCTCCACTGGCCTGGTGTGACTAGTTCAAACATAGCTGCCACATTGACTGTAACATGTGTGAGCGAGCAACCGCAATGGACAACAGCTAACACTACGGTTCTTGCGAAGCACAGTGCAGTGTCAAAAACAATACAGTAGTAGTACTCCCCGCCCCGTACTGCCAGTGCTA
>JAQGAU010002547.1:0-15208 GCA_034698045.1 Paramacrobiotus richtersi
CAGGCATCAGCCATTATCTGCTGACTTCAGGAGGGAGTCCCATTCCATATTCACTGCCGCAGGCACCTCCATGGCAAAGCGCAGTAGCACCTCCACTGGCCGTTCCTCTGACCCATCTCTCAGTTCGGAAGGGAAACTGCAGTAATAAACCCGGCCGAAGGGAACTAGTTTTGACTGCAAATCCTCCCCAAAGTCTACAAGAACTCCGCCATCGTAAACATCGATCACACGACCATTGTGAAGCAGACCATCGTCTCCGCGCACATCAACGGTGTTCCAAGACGATTCCGCGTTGTTAAAAGACATTTTATCAATTTTTAGGAAAAAAGCAACAATTCAACTGTTGAGTTAGGAACGCGTAGAAGACAGGCTTCGTAAAGAGAGCGCAGTGTAAGACTAAGAACCACCACTTCAACTGGAAACTGCAGTTACACAGTTACACTTTCTTGAAAGTCTGGAACGCTCTGATACGTAGCTGCCATACGGCTGCAGCGCAGGACAGCTCTAATCGGATTTGATGCGACCGGAAGCGTGCACACTGTACAGTGTACAATGCACTTCGACCGAAGATTCGCACTACTGTACATAGTAGTTTCTGATCCTTTTTACCATCATGCCGGTAAACAGGGATGCATTTTATTCGGGCAACGGGTTTTAGCGTCTTACAGAAGCCTGTCAGAGCGAGTACGCTTTCCGCTCAGGGAAAGATTCTCCGGTTGATTGTGTGCTGCGCCTTTGGGTGGCAGCGTCATGTACCTCTATTCCTACGGCTAAACGGGTGATGTACGTTAAACACTTGCAGTTTTGCACTGAGGTAAATTAAGTAATGCACATAAAGCGTTTGCATGTGATTATGGAAGCCATAAACAATGGCAATCGAATTCACATAGAACTGGTTTGCGTTTGACTGACATACGAGCAAAACACAGCTTCGGCGTGTTCAACGTCGGAATTTCACTCTTTGGCCCAGCTCCGAGCAGCTGAACAGTATGACCTAGCCGCGCAACAGCGGCATCCGGACATTTCGTCCCGTGAAAACTTGGCCTGATCATGATATGAAACGTCCCAGAAACAATGTCCTCCGCATGCATACAGAGGATGATGTACAGCAAGAATAAGGTATTCGACCTTCAAATGGTAGGCAAGAAAACTGGGCATCCATTGGAGCGAGTGATAATGCATATCCATTTTCTTACCGATGACAGCTATGTAAGTATTTAGAATAAAGCCACCTTATTTCACGAGTGACCTTTTCTGGCTACTGTGTTTGCGCGGAACAAAAACTTAATACTTACTAGCAGGGCTTCACGGAGTGACGGGGGCCGGCTGTTTGAATGTCGCGAGAATCGGCGAGATTGCGATTAGGAGGTAAACAGTGCTTTGATGATGAAGTAATCCGAGACGTTAAAAGAAATTTATGCCCTAGGGACTATTGTAGATAAACAACGTAAAAAAATTTCATGATCAAGTTACTTATTCCAGCCCACGTGCACGAGCTGCTGCTATTATAGTCAAGTCATGTCTAGACGATCAAATGTACGTTTCATTGAAATAGGTCATATTATATCTAAAAAATTGTTGATCAAAATCTATGCAGGATTTCACACGGTCTTGTTCGCATTAAAAGGGTCTGATTCTATTGTTGTCACCTGTTATGGCCCAGCGATCATCCGTTCTTGGCATGTTCATACTATTCGGTTATCGAATACAGGCAAAAAGTCAGCTTCACAGCAGACGGTTTGCGATTTCTAGGGAAAAAATTACGCATAATGAACGATCAGAATGGGCAGAAAGCCGCGTAAAATCGATAATGTAGCGATTCTATCTATGTGCTCGTAAAGTTCATTGAATCGAAAATGTCGAACTACTTAAGCCAGGGTCAGATTCTATCATACAAGGCTTACAGGTGCGTCGTGTGGGTTGAATGACGTCATGAAACATTACTAGCTTGTTTACTACCATCCACGCTATGTACCTGATACTTGATAGTACAATTGGCAAATACATGTACAGTAGTATTTAAATGTCCAGACCAACAGCTCTACGCGGTTGCGACTGTACATAGCCTTATTATACTGTACATCTGCTTCGAACGATAATTCTGGGGATTTGCGCTGCACACTGAAAGGCACCCGGATAATTTAGCTTCAGATAAGAAGACCATGGCCGTAGATTCTGTAGCTGGCAGTTCCTACACAGGTTGTGACAACACTTTTTCTAATCATAAAAACCTGAGTTTTTGTTTTGAGAATCACAACTTTAACGCAACGGGAACTGTATCAGTAAACCAAACCAACATTCCTCCTCGTGAATTTGCGGTTTGGTACACGGTGTCCATGGTACTGTACGCGATCGATGAAATGGCACGAAAATTTGCCCTACCGCATACAACACCCTAGCGGGACTGGCAGTGTGATGAGTGCGCATAGGCAGAGTAGGAATATTCGACGCGCATGTCACCGAATACACTACTCTGCGTGCCATTTCAGCGATCGCGTACAGTATGTTGTGCTATTGGATCGCTCATGTGTATCGCGCTGTTATTAGTGGTTTGGGAAGACTGGAAGCAATCCCTTCGGAAGATAACCGACGATCGTAACGGAGCAAAACTACTGATTGTACATGCGACAGTTATTGAAATGTTCGTATGTCTCTACCATTTCGTCACCTTCACGCAGGCTTATTATGCACGGCGGAATCGGGTGAGGAAGAACGGTTTCTTAGTGACCTTTGGTTTTAGTACTTAATTTTCACTAGAAACTTAGACCTTATTTAGTAGCTCAAGTTTCCTGAAGCGTGTAATGTTTGAGGCAAAGAGTAATGCTCGCGTTTGTCTTTCAAGGTTTCCCCAACAGCCTGCATTTTCATTCAAGCGCCATTCGCAGTATGCCGGACTGTAGGATTTTGGTCATCCGCATACCTTGCTTTCAACCGTTTGGTAGCAATCTGTTTCCCTCTACTGTATCGTAGACGGTTTGTCAAATACTTTATGAACATTGGCGTGATCATCGTGATGTGGCTGATCTCGTTCGGTATCTATATGCCGGTTGTGGCTGGCTGGGGTTCCCGATTCGAGGAAGTTCCACCGCTGTATGACTGCGGTGTGAAGCCCCAGATTCCAACGGCCAACCTGGTTAACCATGTGCTGTCAGCTTATACTCCGCTAAGTATCACGGGCTTTTTTTACATTATGATTATTGGGTATGGAGTTTCTCAGCGAATGGCGAATAGATACGGCAATCAACGCGCTTTCGGTCGCCGTCCGTTTCGACTGGCAATGATCCTGCTGGTAGCGGCTTTATGGCACTGTATCTGCTTCTTTCTACACCCGGCTATCACTGTCTTTGACCGCACTTTAGTGGGCCGGTATCCGCAGTTAGCGCTCTGGTTGCGCCTGATCTTCATGATGGGTTACGTCGGAAATTCGGTAGGGATCAGTTACAGTAGTCATTAGCCGTAAATTCTTATGAGGAAAAGGGCTACAGCTACCTTGCATTACTGTAGGTGGTGTTTTTCGGAATGAAGCGCGAATATCGATCAACGGTACAGGAGTGGACTCTCCATGTTTGTCGTCGCCTGCGTCACGGTGCCAAGAAAGTAGACCCCAGTACGCTGAATATCTCGACTAAAGTCCAATCACAATCAAGAAGAACCAGGAGTACAACTGATTGATCATAAAGAAAAATCATCATAATAATGCTATTACATAATGTTTATTACATACTGCATTGAACTGTATGATCGTCCGTTTTGCGATCGCTTTGCAAACTAAGCGATCCGCATGGTTCGGTTGTAGTAGTTGGTTTTTATTATTCATTACTATCTCACTGTAGTAGCCAAAGCCTTAGTAAAGGCACTTACAACAGGACAATTAAGTCCTGCTGACTGGCTGTTGGAAATGTTTGGATTTTTGAATTTATTTTTTTCGGTTGTTTGGTTTTTTTACTAAGCCGTGACTGTTTTGGATTAAAGTGTCTTCGGAATCAACGCAAGAGATTGCGAAAATGGCATGGCAAGATTCGTACTATAGTCATTTATGGTGCGCTGTTAACTTCACGGCATTTCAAGGTCAGCTTACGCGGTGATAAACAATAAGTAAACCCTGGGCAACAGGAAAACATTTAGCGCTATTACGTTGTCATACGTAGATCACGGTTCTCTCTAGCTTTCACGAGAGGACACGTGTTGTAACTTATGTATGGACTGCAAACTCATTCAGGATTTTCCGACACTAACAATATACAATTTTAAAATTAATTTGGCCCTTCAGTATTCAGTAGCACTAGTACATATGTAGTATGTAGTGGTTTTCTGCCAAATTAGCCATCTTTGCTGGTGATATCGATATCTTGGCACGGATAACCAGGAGGAGTTATGGACGTTTTTATGTGCATTTCGAAGCACTAGTGCATACCGTATGTTTCGGATGCACGAATAATGAGAAATCTAGATTCTGTTGTTCCTAAGCTGTGTAATGTGTGTAAAAAGTTTTAAATTTCGAGCCACTCTACTCTTGCTGAAATGATCGTACCGTGTTGGTGGAACAGACAATTTTGAATAACCGCTTGTTTGTTAAAGTAGAAGTGTGTATAGCATAAATAAACGTTTGCTTTCAGAATCATAATAATAATGTAATATTTGATCGATGTAAACCATAAACCACACATAAACCAAGTAGATTCGGTTTATAATAGACACCAGCTCAGTAATTACAATGCTGCCGTTGCATATGCACCGGCCGACGGGTTCACTCCTCTGCCGTGGCATTTGGTGATACAAGATGAACAAAATCATCCTTGTATTTATTGGTTCACCCAAATGCCGTAGTAATACCTACATATAACAATCCACTCAAATAAAAAACTTATTCCAATCCGCTCGGCAGGGAACAGTACTCGTAATCAACTGGGCATTACCGCGCATGATTTCCAAACTTAAACGCTGAAACAAAAAACAGGTCGACCGGCTTTCCCCAGTTTTCAAAAACAACTTCTTGCCGATCTCTTTAAACAACAAAATAGCTGCTTCAGACCAAGTTCCGAACGACTCGCCTGCTAAAGGGACGAAATAACAACGGTCAAGAATCGTCCTGTATTTCCACATTTTAAGCGCATATGCTTTCTCTGCTGCGGCACCCGCACATTTCGCCGTGTCCTGTACATACGTGTCATCTTCGTTACATGTCTCAGAAAGAGCGATGACGGTAAACCATAACATGGCGAATCGCACATCAGTGGCCCATACACTACGAAATCCACACATAGGTCGACTACATTCTTCAGCCTACTGAACGTTCATTAGCGAGTTTCGAGATATTCGTTCTTTTTATCACAATATATGGTTTTTAAAAAAACATAAAAATGAACTGTTCTGTTGTCTACATGATACATCAGCAAAAAATGTTTTCCCCAGCAAAAAATACTATCACGACAGACTGGAGGTTTTGTTTCCTGTTTCACAAGTAATATTTTGACTTATATTGTGCAAACGTGTGTAACTGAAATATTACATTTAGAAAAACGCATAATTACATATATCCAAGTGAACATATAAATTCTGGAATTTAGCGAAAAGAAGTACGCTATTCCGACAATCTGAAGAGATTTATTCCTACTTAAGAAGAAGTACCGCTTCAGGGATTTGTCTGACCACAATACCGAGAAAAAACTGAATGTTCCAGTAAGAAGAAGATGTTAGTGCAGAGTGCAGCAGCAGTGCGCAAAGCCAAGCAAGCATGCTAAATGCAGCGACATGCAACGAGTTAATCAATGCACCGACTGGCCAGCCGAACTTCTCCATTTCCTCACAGTAATGATTACTTGAACTATATTCTACATTTTGCACAAAAATAACAACTAATCCCTAAGGCTCATCTTGAGCAGCCAAGAAGAAAATGGACAAATTGCCTGAGAATCCCACGCCCGCTAACTAGGTCGCTTCTTTATCCCAAGACAAATAAACATTGCCTACTTACTCCTCTAATCATAACGCCATATAGACCGCAAATATCGAAAAAAGATTCTGCATATCCCTCACATTCAGTAAGTGCATCTGTACAAATACTGCCTTTCGAAGTAGCATCGAGGCTGAGCACATTTACTTTGTTTTTAACAAAGATAATCCGTCCAAAACTTGCGCAATTCATTTGCGTATTTTACTGCATCAATTTCTTTTACTTATCTACTCTCATTTTCGTACCGAGAGGAGAGGTTCAACCATCAATTAAAGGAACCCAACCAGTCAATTGTTCGGATCTTTGTTACGGCATTTTAACCAAAAAAACCAGAAAAAAATACTAAAATTAAAAAAAAAACCACATACCATATCATCGCTCGTTTTCAACAATTTTGTAGATGCTTCTTACTATGCTACAGAGCCCTTAATACGTATTTACGAATAAGATTTCACTGAGTTGATTTTTCATTGCAAACGATGCATCGCGGTAAAATGCAAGTGTACTGTTCTGATCATATTATAAACTGCCCGATTCAGAATGTTAAATGTACTGCACTCGTACCTGTCCCGAGACGGTCTTGTTGCAGGCCGCGCAGGTGTTGCTGTCGGCCGAGACGTCACTGCCGCGCGACTGGGCGCCGGCCCGGTCCACCGTGTCGCGGGCGTGGTTGTTGTCGCTGAGCGGACTGCCGCGGTTGACGGCGCCCTTGTTGTCCCAAACGTCGCGCGCCGGCGACGGCGAAGAGCCGGCGTAGTTCCGGCTCGTGCTGTCCGTGAACCGGCTGCTCGTCGTCGACTGATACTGTGATGTGGTCTGATTGTTCTCCTATCACAAACGCCATTGCAGATACTCGTATACATTTCTTGCCATTTCTTCTTTCAAGCTTACTCGGATTATCTTCACCATTTGCACACCTTAACAATTTTTATTCTTCATGTTCTTATTTTTTTTACATTTTTTGCACAATTTTAATCGCTAAATTCTGTTCACAATTTCCATGATACACACCATTCGGTTGGTCAGATTGCAACTTTTGTATGAAAACTGCTTACAAGTGTAACAGCTACCAACTTCCGTCACCGGCTGTATTAACGTTACCATGCGCGAAGAAGCGACTTGGTTATAGATACAAGAGTTTCTTATTGTAGTGGTAGCAGTCTGGATATGGCCCACATATTCCCGAACTGTCCTGATCAGATCTACTGTTAAGACTCTGTTCCCGTTTCCTTTTTGCATTTTCCTCACATTATGTATCATCACTTTCATCCCTCAATAAGACACAAAACAAATCAACAAACAAATGTCCCAACAAGGGCGAAGTGCTGCACTTGGAAGCCCGAGTGTCTCGCAACAGCACACTGCTGCATTACATGTCGGTCCATAAAAGGTCTCGTTACAGCTACAGGCTAGAGCAACGATCGCAGCAAACCAAACAAACACAGCCACTTCCCGCGTCACACACAACGCCCCCGTACGGACCACTTGCCAACATGCAGGCTGCCACCAACAACATCCCAGCCCGCCCCGTCTGCAGTTCAGCTATTTGTTCCGGCCACAAAGGTCAACAGCTTCAATTAGAAATAGAACAGTTCTCATTAGGAAATGTAGGCACATTTTAATTCAAGTCAGTTGTTTCAATTAGTACAACCCATTCCTTACAATTAGCGCAACAACATTACCAAAAATCTATTACCGATTCGTATTAACTAATTGTTCTTTTTATCGGTTTGTTTGCATTTTTCCCTGAGACAGCCTTGTCGTTGTTCTCCGCATGTGAATTACGTTGTGGCATCGAGATGCTTTTTTACAATGGTAAATTAATTATCAATTTCCCGTTTAAATAATTTTCAAAAAATGCATCGTAAATACAAGTACTGTAGAACGCAAGGGAAACAAAAATATTTGCAACTAAACAACCTCCATCCAATTGTTCATTGATAGACTACTGTAACGCCAGAAAGTGTAATCGGTACAGCCCTTATACTACGACTCTTCAGTGCCATTAGAATTCGCTGCTGCGGCTGGTGCTGTATTAATGGCGGAGACTCAGAAACGATACCAGATTCTGCGTATTTAACCGAGAATCATCTACTAATTAACACTCACTCAATTATTAATCAACTTATCACGCTCCATTTCGCAAATGTACTTTCCGAACAGCTGCCGTCTTTCCATGCTATTTTCATATAAAACTTTCAACAGTTTAATCGAATTTTTAAAAAACTTCGATATCGTTTTCACATCGAATTCCAGCTGTTCATTATGTTTCATTAATGTAATTAGCAAAGAATTTATGACCTGCAAAATTGCAATGCGCCCATCAGATAGAAAAATACAATCTGGAGTAAAGAGAGCCTGGGAGAAGAATTTCTAATGCGGCACAGCCTGTGTTGCATAATTTGAGTGACGAGGACAACGAGCGGGAATGCGCTGCGCAAGTGGTCAACGAGTGATATTGTTATGCCAATAAACAGACGCGATTCAATGTCGACAGCCGGAACCGCTAATCAACCAGCATTATACAGCAGATGTCATCCATTTTGTTAATTTTGCCAGCCATTAACTTCCCACCCAAAAACAAGACTTGCAGCGCTTTCTTCAAACGATTTTCTTCGTTATCTTCACGTCTTACTGAAGACGTTGTATATATAGCTCGGTTTGTGCAAGTTTGTGCAAAAATGCACTAATCATTACTTAATTATGAATATTAATAATTTGCTTTTTACCAGTGATTTTGACTTTTTTCTTGCCGTATACTGTGGTTTATTTATGCATTAATAATTTTTGAAAAAATTGTATCACCCTGTTCTGCCTGAAGGAAAATGCGGCCTAGACATGCACTACAGCTAAACTAACTGCCGAAACAATCACTGCACAACGATTAAATAATCACCATCTGGAAAGAAAGCAAAATTTCACCCTCAGCTGATTTAATAATTAATATGTTCATAATAGATAAAATGGCGTACAAAATGCAATAAAAAACACAAATAACTGACTGGTAATGTTTTTACTACACTGACTGGTGTAACATGCTACGCGTTGTATGCGACTGGCTATTCAGTAAGGAAAGAAACCCCTCTCACAGCCACCACTCTACGACACCTTCATATCGCGCCTACTCGAGGAAAATCGACATACTCATATCAAAAAAACAACAAACAAACAGAAAAAGAATCAAGTTTGATAACAAAGTGATGAAAGTGAATTCTTCAATAGGAAGTCACACATAAGAGACAACAGTACTAGATATAAATATGACATGTTAAAGGAATGAGTGAAAAGAAATGCAGGAAGTGGGCTGTTAACAACTGACTGTACTTACCACTTTGAAGTCACTGAGGGAGGCCATGAGGTCGTCGAGGTCCTTGGTGGCGCCCGAGGGGTTGCTGGTGGGCGCCGGGCGCACGGGCCCTGCCGGCTGCACCTTGCGGTGGCTGCCGGGCGACTTGGGGCGGCTGACGAGCGGCGACTGCGAGCGGTCGTCGCGGTCGCTGCGCAGCGGGCTCTCGCGGTCCGACATGCTCACCGTGTTCTCCGACATCTGGAACGAGTGGGTCACACGCGTCCCTGGGGCGTACACGCGACTACCTGCAACACACACAACAATAATTATGTCCTTCCGTCCACAAACCACATAGCAAGTCAAAAAAATTCTACTTTTCACGCTCCAAGAATAAATACACAATTATTCATTAATATATATCTGCCTACAGAATATCAACTACGTTTCATATAAACAGCCACAGGATACCACAGGCACACTGTACTGAAATGATTTCAGTGCAATCAACAGGAAACTTTACCATTTTTTTCATGGTTTTTAACTTTATTGTTTTTTAAATTTACGATTTGTTTGTTTAGAAAAACTCGCGTAAACAATATTCGCAAAACACACTCGTACAGCGTCCTCTGGTTCAAAGGAACAACTTTAGCGACCGTTTAAAGTTAAACCAGATACTACTAAAGAAAGTTTGTTTCCACATCTTTTTCCGTAATAAAAACTCTTATACCCGTTAACTGTGATCAATAGCACATTAAGAATTAAGAAATGATTAATTTCAAAGTTGGTTCGTTTGCTTAGAATTAGGCACTTCCGGAACGTTTTACAATCGCCACTGTACTACGATGCATCACACAGCGAAAAGTGAATCCGAAGTAAATCAACGAATTAACATAACGATAAAGCAAGCAGGAGAACCCTATTCTTATTCGCAAATATTTTCCCAATATTACATATTAAAAATATTAACCCTTTTAACTTTTTGCCAAAATGACCAAAGTGAGTGTCTGACACTCCCAGTCAATTTAGGGAAAATTTTGGGATATACTGCAAAATAACAATCCCGTACAGCAGATAATAACGCTATAAATTTTGCTAAAATTGGTTAATAGTTAATTCGATATCAATTTTCATATTTTCGCTGTTAAAAACTTAAAATTTGTGCAAAACATTGAAACAAGTTACAAGTTGTTTAGGAAAAAAGCGACAAACCTTTCTGCATGACTGCTATAACTTGTCTAATCCCTGATTTACGACAAAAATTGCCCAAAAATGCCCAAAGTATTTGAGGGAAAAAATCCACTGAAACACAGACTGTCAAAACTCGACTAAAACGCCATCCACCGATTAACCAGCGGTAGAAACCGTTGACTACCCTGTTAACTCACTGACTGTGTACCGAGCGATTCATCCTAGTTAAACCCATCCCCACCACTCGACAATCACGCAATTCAGCAATTTGCCGAGCTCAAGCTGCTTACCTCCTCCAGTGGAGCGGCGCGCAGAATCCAAATCGGACATTAAGGAATCCAGATCAGCGATGTTGGACATTTTCTGAATCTCCAAGCACTTTTTTGACTGGCACGGTCTACACTCCACACGCAGCGTGTTGACAGACAAACACGGACAGGAAACAGATGAATCGGCCAAATTCTTACATCACGCAACACAACAACGATTAAGAAGCTTCAACTTGTCTATTCACCACAGGAAAATGCTCAAAGAAACAACGATGGGAAGAACTCTTTTCAACTGTACAGTCTCGCTCGCGCACTGATGAATCGAGTGGGCTGGTCCCGTGCGTGACTCAGTGCAGACGGGGACGGTCGGTTGGGTATTCCATTTCCAGTAATCTTTTGCACCACTTGGAATGCAGCTTTCTCCCGATTCCTTGTTGCTGACAAACTTATTAATTTCTTTAACGGTTTTATTGCAACTTGCATCGTTTTAAAGGATACACATTCTGTTTGTTTCTTTCTATTGGCCTCATTTAGAAGAACAGTTCGATGTAATCGGTTGGCTGGTACCACTCGCGAATGGAATTGGAACCGAAATTGGAATGCTCATCGTTTCCGGTGAACACACAGCGACTTGGACCGGATATGCAAAAAAAGACGCGAATTTCACAAAAGGCGTGCTCAAATGACTTCGCGAATTCCTAGGAATTCAACTACGATTCAATACAAAAATATAAAATTTTATACATTTCTGCGTATCACATTAGTTGAGTAAACAAATACGACAGGATATGTGACGCCTTATTGCAAACCATATTTTGCCACACAATTATTCTTTTTTTTCTGTTGGCATTTTTTGCAAAAAATCCCACACGCAAGTCAGAAAATGTCGGCAAAAACTTGACAATTTGGATCTGCAAGTGGAGTTGCCTTGCGCAGCCGATCAAGTGCGCGGCGCAGAGCTGCTTGGCCATATTTGGAATGTTTACAGCGGCTGTACGAGTGTGAGTCAACGCGCATGTTTCACTATGACATTGTGAGGGCTCTAAAAACCGGCCGGCCGTCTTCTAATCCAGTTTATTGGCTGTGTATAACATGTAATTTACTACCATCAGGCGCGCACGCATATTTCACAGATTACAACCCACTCGCTCTAAACTGTCACTGCGTGATAAACCAAAAAGCTTTTCATCGCAAATTCAAAGAGAAAACGTAGATAAAATACGCAAAATAAAATCGTTAAAAACGAACTACACGTCCCGGAAAAACGCAGAAATAACCAGAAAATTACTAACAAATTTACTTCAGGTTTATTTTGTTCTTAATATGCACCGGAAAAAGTGTACTATTTTCGTCACAGTTCTTACACAACCGAAAACCACTTATAAAAAATTCCTGTTTTCTTTTTTTACAATTCTCTTGTGCATTGATGTAATGTTGTTCATTTTATTTAGTTTTAAATAAGACGAAACTATGGAGTTTCTTATTTTTTTCTGAATTATTTTCAATAATTTATTTATAATTTATGTTTGAATTTTCGCCACCTTTTCAGCATCATCATTTTAATTCAGATTGATCGCCATAACTTCTTCGTTCTACAATAGTACTGAAGCGAATTTGTCAAATACAGATCCGTGGATAAAATCGGTTAGGCCAAAAATATTAGGAAAAAAAAGAAATCAAACCAAGGAGCATCAAGATCCCTCCCCTTATCCACTGTCCCTCCGTCAGGCCAACGCAAAGCAAAAGTTCATCGTTACAAAAAACACATCCCCGAGGAAAAAGAAATATCCAGCGCATCATCATCTCCGTAGATATGTACACGACAGTCCCGTTGTGTCAGCAGTGCCGTTTGCAGTCATTTTCAGCAGATCATAGTGGTTAACGCTCACAAAATACAAGATGATGACACCTGACGCATGCCCAAGTGAGACCAATAAAACTCCTTCACAAACAACCTGCAAAATCAACAAAATTAAATTATCACTGCGCTACAAAGCAATTTCCAGGCATCCAATTTCCACGAACTAAAATTCGGATTAAAATTAAACTTTAAAAATCCGAATTTAATAATCACATTAAAAAATCATAAAAATAAATTATTTCCAATATTTACATTCCTCCTGAAAGGGTTTGACTACCGTAGTGATAAAAGAATAATAATACAAGATCAGAAGTCAACATAGTCCAGAGCAAGAAACAGAGGTTCACAAAGACCCGATTACGAATTTCCGTAACTCCTTCATGCTGCTCACTCAAAACACAGTTACAATGAAGCATATTTCTAATCTACACGGTGCGATGATGGCAAGATAAGAGCAATGCAAGAAAAATTAGCTGAAACCATACCTGAAGAGCTCAACCAATACATAAGTACGTAAATGTGCGACGAGGAAACTGAGCCGCCATAAAGCCACTACTCTACGTCACCCTCTTATTGGTGCAACATCGCTCTGACACCGTTTTTCGCACATTTTTCTCTTCAACATTTAAAAAAACGGCTTTCTAAGAACTGTAAACTTGTTACACTGCAGTACAGAATAGTTCGTTACTGTACGATAGTTCACAAACTGCTTGTTCAATGATAAGGAAAAATCAAGCAGTCACCAACCAACCAAGCAAACAAAGACACACACCCTTACCGGCAATGAATTAATGGGGCGCCTGGCATCTCCTTGCTAATGATTGCGGGAGAGGCTTTCGCCCGGACTGCTGGGCGGCTCCATCTTGAAGCGCTTGCTGCAGTCCTGCTTGCGCTCGTACAACTGTGCCATCAGCGCGGGATGGGCCATGAAGAAGTCCTTGAAAGCCTCCGTGTCGCGGATCTTCTCGTGGTTGTTGAGCATGAACTCCATCACCTCGTTCTTCAGCTCGGGCGCGTTGTGCAGGTCGGCCAGCGGCAGGAGGTCGGCCACGTTGGCGGCGCACATCTTCTTGCGCAGCGCCTCCACCGACTTGTCCTTCAGGTCGGGCAGCTGGTAGCGCTCGGACAGGACGAGGATCGAGCCGGCGTGCTCGTCCAGCGTCAGACTGCTGCCCGTGTACACCAGGGAGAGGAACGTTTCCTGCAACCATGCACCCACATATTACCACCGGTTTCCCATATTTGCGTAGTATTTCAACACATTCCAATCGTCTTACAAATTAGTTTTCGTGATTGTTGGTTTTAATTCCTCAAGAAATATATTTGTTTTATAATTCTAGTTTTATTACTAGTTGTACGATTCCCTATTCTCTTGTGTCCTGTGTAATATTAGGAGATACAGACTCATACAGTAATCGGTGATCACAGCCATTTGGCAGAAGCGGCTGGGAGGTAGTTGACATCGTGACATACCAGAACATCTTTGGGTATGTCTTTGAGGTCGATGGTGTTGGTGCGCTGCTCGGCCAGGTCGTGCGTGAGCATGGCGGCGAAGACGGGACTGCGCGCCGCCAGGATGGCCTTGTGCGCCTTGACGTGCTCCCCGTCGGCGCAGACGAAGGTCACGTCCGAGTGCGGCATCGTCCGGAACAGCACGTGCAGGCCCTCCGCCAGGCCGTCCGCCAGCAGGGGGTTGCGGGCCGGCTTCTGCACCTCGTCGCGAATGGCCCTAAGGAACAGACCATTTCACTTAGCTCTTCGATTAGCGTATTTTATTCACACCAGTTTTGAGTGACTCACTCGTTATTTACCACAGGTGAAAACTCCCCTTTCACTGGCTTTCTGTGATTTATCCAAACTCGAAATACTCATTTAATAAATGCCAGGTTCAGGTGTTTACTAAACATGTCAAGAGATGTACACTAAATATTCCAGTTTATTAATTTCGGTAAATACAGTATGGTTTCATCATTGCAACCTGTACATAAAACCCAGAAACTGCCGAGCAGTAATAAACAGTTTTTGAATTTTTCTTCAACTTCCACGATGAAGAACAAACTTCAGAAACATTTCAGCACTGTGCATACGGAAGATATTAATAATTTTTGGAAAAAGTAGTCGGTCATCACAAGTACGAAAAACTGTCGGAAGATTCTCAAAGACACAGTATGAACAAGCTAGCGAACACAAGGGCTGATGCGACACTCTTCCTGTTCAAACCGATACAAAGCATCAACACTGCGCGATACGGCCAATACTCTACGACACTGTCGCTATAGCCCAAGAAGTAAAGAGCACCACTATTTCACACTTTCGACAAAACAGACCGTACCTATTTTCCAAAAAACCGATAACCAAAAAACTGAGCTACGTAAATCGCAGACAGAAGAAATAAAATTGAACACTGAAACTACACCCCATATAAATCAACAATAATGTACACGTTCTACGGACAAAAACGGATAAAAATGCTAGTAAGTCTAAAAATAGCAATAAATAGAATAATAAGAGCAGCACAGCGTCACATACCGGATAATGTCGAGGTTGATCTTGACGGTGAGGCGGTCCGTGGTCTGGAGGAAGCCGTTCTTGGGGTCGAAGAGCGTGTTGCGCTGGATGAAGCGGCGAAAGCCCCAGGTCTCGCCGCG
>JAQGAU010002548.1:0-15207 GCA_034698045.1 Paramacrobiotus richtersi
CCGGGGCCGTCGGGATAGGATGGCAGCGGACCAGCCAGGCCCCGGGAGGGAAAGTGCCCGTTGTAGTTGGCGTCCAGCCGCATAGGGTGCATGCTCTGATAGGCCATGCTGGCGAGTGATGGGGATCACAAAATACAATATTTGACAGATTACACGGTCAAGATAAACCAGATTCTCCGAACGCTGGGCGCTATTCGAAGATTTCTGCAGAATTTACAGTATTCGGCTGTGTTCTGCAACGGACAATAAACTCGGTTGGCGTGGAGTGGCGAGATAGTATCGATAAGCGCCATTATTATCATGTTTTTTGACATTATTGTCTGGTGGTGGGGTGTAGCGAGGTATATTTATGGGGGCACCGGAAGATTCGCCCCTTCCGGTTGACTTGAAAGGAGGACAAATTTGAAATTTTTTCAAACCTCTTTTTTTGTTCGTTTTGTGCAAAAATTTATGTACCATACTCTTTAATAGAAAATCCATGAATCACGATTCCTGATGCTGCCTGCGTGCAAAATATGATAAGCTGCAAGAGTTTCCGTCTGCACAGTAGCAGACACTGTTAATATCACTTTTATAATTCGTCACCGCCAAATTTTGTTATCACAATGTTATCACAACCCTGCAACATACAAATCTGCGCAGTTTCTACTCTAACCGTTTGATCAAAATGGAAGAAAAAACGTCCAATGCAGGAATATTAAAAATAAATTCTAAACGCACCAAATTACAAATCAAAAACACATAAATGTTAGGAAAATGCTGTCAAAAAATTTCCAGGTCAAAGGTCACCTGGACTGACTGACACCGTTCACTCGACGCCCGTTCATTCGATGTACTCGACGTTCTTATCATACCCAGAGTCGGCTGCCGGTGTGTACACGGTACCATCGGACGGCAGACAGTACATACGATGCAGGATCTCCGTGGTCAGACGGTTAAAGGTCACCGGGTCCAGGTGTCGTAGATCGGCAATGTCCAGCGTGGGATCGTGAACGGACAGTAGAACGCCTTCGTTCAAGCTGGAAAAGCAGACAACACCATAATGGTTATCACAACACATCTTCTGATTCCCTCAAGTATGGACGACATTCGTTAAAAATTAAATTAAATATTTCGCTAGTAATAATTATTATTATCTGAATTATTTTAAAATAATTACAAACAGCTAAAATTAATTAAATTAAACGTAAGTATTTTATTAGTAATTTAATTATAATTGCCTGAATTATTTTTCAAGTAATTAAAAATAGTAAAATTAATTAAATTAAATGTACATATTTTATCCGTAATTTAATTATTTATTATTACCTGAATTATTTTGAATTAATTAAAAATAGCTGCAATTAATTAACTTGTAAATTAAAGGTAAACATTTCATTAATTATTATTTTGAATATTTTAGAATTATTTTTAAATAGCTATAGATTCAGTTTCTGTGATGTTTACCATTTGAAAAAATGCCGCAATATCACCCACTCCCGCTGACCGGCATTGCAGTTGGTCCAGAAGCTGCACAGTTTGACCAGATCATCCAGAACGTCCGGGGTTGTCGAGGGGCACTGGGCATCCACCGCCATGATGAACGACCGGTACACTACACGGAAGAGCTCGGCCATCCCTTCCGGACCGGTAACGGAAGGGATAAAGTCCAACTCCAAGCGGGGCAGAACAATCGGCAATTTCTTGTACATATTCCCGGCGGCTAAGCGTTTCTGGATCGTCTGATAGCTGGGCATATAAAGGAGCACGATATCCTGCTCGGACATGACAGCACCACTGACCATGTTCCTGATGAGAAACTTGTCCAGGATCAAGCGCTTTGCGGTCGGCAGGAGAGGATACAGCATCTTTTGAGCGATTCGCTGCGGATGCAGCCACCAATAGTTGATGACGGTGTACTCCTCCAGCAGCTCGCAATCCTTGAGAATCAGCTGGATGAGACTGGACTCTTTTTCCCGGATCACTTTGGCCAATGTGCCAGACTTGTTTCCATTGAAATCCACGTGTCGAAGTACCAACACTTTCGTGTTCTTTCGGAGATGAATCTTCAGCGCATGCTCCAGAGAATCTTCGGATAGAACACGATCCTTTTCCTGATTTCCGGGTTCCTCGGGAATTTTGGAGACATCCAGGTCCACATATTGGGATAAAAACGCCTGGGGAAGATGTGAGCGCCACCATCTAGACACCCTGAAATATTGGAGACATTAATTTTAAATGAAAACTTCAATATTTTATTAATGATTTAATTAGTATTATTATTTTAAATTAATTTCTAATTAATATAGTTTTCAATATCACGCGACGGAAAGGTTCCATTCGCACTGTGAACCGTGAAAATGCTATCGTTATTACGGATTATTATCGAGAAAGAATGTCAAACTGTAGCTCACCCTGTAGATGATCACTTACTTCCTCATGGCATACTGGTCATGGACCTCCAAATAACTGCACATTTCCAGTTTGAGCTCGGCCGCGAGATCGTTCATTCCGCAATCATCGCTATACACACGGTCAGTGCTAGTAACCATTGAAGACATTGTGGATGCTGGTGGATATATAAAGAAACTGTATGAAGTTCGAGAAAAAGGAAGCTAACAAACCGCAAAAGTCAAAACGAATATGCAACAACCGGGAAGTGCGAAAAGTGGTAGAAAAAATAATGCAGAATCACTGACGCTCCACAAATTCAAAATCGTTTTCCGGCTGTCCTGAGGCCAGTGGCCTCTTGGGTGGCGATGTGGCGAGGCTTGTTACAGGCGACCGGAAGGGATTTAATATGGCAGTTTTGCATTGAAGATTTCGAATCCCTCACTTCGCACAAACTCATTTTTACTTTCCTCTGAGTGCACAGATAAAGGTAGTTCAAAATAATAAATCAGCCATAATGCACGTTCTACAAAATATATTTTGCGAATTTGCCGTAAGTTAGCATATGGAAATAGCCACCCCGCGTACGTGGCTCAGCTCGGCACTTTCTGTGAAAAGAAAAATTTATGCAAACGGGGTACAGGGAGTCCACCGGCACCGCTTTTCGAACAGGGTGCTGCGCAAAGTGCCAAAAATTAGTCGCAGTATTGTACAGAGATTATTGCATGCTTGTTCCAGTTGTAAAACTACTTTCATCTTTCTATTTCAAGGAAAAGTATGGATGATTCTGTACAAAGACACTGAAGATTTGAAAATCGCAAATTGAAAATAATACAGGTACATACTCGAAATACACGGCCGGTATTGCCGACCCACTTCCGAAATTTCGAATCATTTCCGGTCCCCCCAAATAAGCTTCGCCACCACCGCCAGCTCAGCCGCCGCAAGTTTGTTGTGTGCAAAATCTTATAGGAATTAAAAAATATTAAAAAATTAATATTAAAAAAATTAAATTAAAAAAAAATTTTGTTATTATAGATTATATAATTATAAAATAAATTATAAAATTATGTATCAAACTATAAAAGAAAACCGCTGAAAGCCGAGCCGGTTGCCGTTTGCTACAATCAGAAGTCCCTTACATTTGTACAAAGGCTTTCTGCCATGTAGAAAGATTCCTGATGCTGCCTGCGTGCGAAATATGATAAGCTGCAAGAGTTTCCGTCTGCACAGTAGCAGACATTATTAATATTACTTTTATTCGTCACAGCAAAATTTGTTATCACAATGTCATCACAACCATGCAGCATAAAAATCGTGCACATTTCTACTCTAACCGTTTGATCAAGATTGATGAAAACACAGCTGGTCGAAGGAAAAAACGTCCGATTCAGAATAGTAAAACTAAATTGCAACGCGCCAAATTACAATCCAAACATGAAACAAACAATGAACTGTTAGGAAAATGCGTTTTAGCCATGCTGTCAAAAACGCTATCAATGAATAAAAATGCTATCAACAACGTACCCCAGGGGTTAAATAGTCCCTTTCGATACTTCAAAGGTCACCTACTGTCTAGTACTGACTGGCACCGTTAACAATGCTTCGTTCACTCCATGTACGTCACAGTCGCATCAAACCCAGAGTCGGCTGCCGGTGTGTACACGGTACCATCGGACGGCAGACAGTACATGCGATGCAGGACAGCCGAGGTCAGACGGTTAAAGGTCAGCGGGTCCAGGTGTCGCAAATCTTCAATATTCACCGTGGGATTGCGAACGGTCAACAGCACCCCCTCGTTTAAGCTGAAAAAGAAATACCCGAGTATAGTTAAGCCTACGTACAGCTTTCGCAATGTTACCATGAGAAAAACGCGCGCAATGTCTGCCACTGGTTCTGATCGGCCCGGGAGGTGGGCCAGTAGCTGCACAACCGCCCGAGCTCCTCCAGAACCTCCGGGGTAACCGGGGGACACTGGGCATCCACCGCCGTGATGAACGCCCGGTACACCCCCCGGAACGCCTCGATCCAGTGGTCGGGGCCGGTAGCCGACGGACGGCAGTCCACCTCCAGACGGGGCAGACGAATCGGTAGTTTCTTGTACATATGCCCGGCGGCTAAGCGTTTCTGGATGGGCTGATGGCTCTGCATATCCCCGAAGACAATGTCATACTCGGACATGACCGCCCCGCTGAGGATGTTCCGGATGAGAAAGTTGTCCAGGATCAAGTGTTTGGTGGCCGGCATGAGACCGTACAGCATCTTCAGAGCGATACGCTGCGGATGTAGCCACCAGTAGTTGATGAGTTTGTACTCCTCGAGAAGCTCGCAATCCTTGAAAATCAACCGGATGAGACGGGACTCTTTCTCCTTGATCACTTTGGCCAATGTGCCGAACTTTTTTCCATTAAAATCCACGTTGCGAAGAATCAAAATTTTTGTGTTTTTCTGGACATGGATCTTCAGCGCATGCTCTAGAGGATCTTCGGATACCATTTCGGGGTCTTTATCTTGTTTTTCCGATTGCTCCTGTCCCTGCGGATCGAGATTCTTCTCCGGATTTCCCGGTTGCTCGGGAATTTTGGAGACATCCAGGTCCACGTATTGGGATAAAAACGCTTGGGTAATATTTGAGCGCCACCATTTAGACACCCTGAAATATGGAGAATATTTATTTTATTTGAAATTTAATTTCTATAAATTATTAGTGTTTTAATTATTGTTATTTCAGTTATTTTTAATCAATTTTTATTAGATTCAGTTTCACGTAACGGACCGCAGATCCATAAGGTTCCATTCACATTGTTAACCGGGAAAATACTATCGTTATTTTGGATTATTATCGAGAAAGAATGTCAAACTGTAGCTCAGCCTGTAGATGATCACTTACTTCCTCATGGCATACTGGTCATGGACCTCCAAATAACTGCACATTTCCAGTTTGAGCTCGGCCACGAGATCGTTCATTCCGCTTTCGTCGCTATACACGGGATCAGGAGTGGTGGCCACTGAAGACATTGTGGATGCTGGTGGGTTAAAAAAAATGTATGAGGTTCGAGAAAAAGAAAGCTTGCAAAACGCAAAACGAATCTGAAGGTGCAAAAACCAGGAAGTACAACACAGCCAGAAAAATGACACAGACTGCAGAATCACTGCCGCTCACAAATTCCAAATCGTTTTCCGGCTGTCTTGAGGCCAGTGGCCTCTTGGGTGGCGATGTGGCGAGGCTTATTCCAGGCGACCGGAAGGGATTTAATTAAATGTTTGCGATTTTGGATTTAATATGTCACGGTAAACCTGTCAAAACCATCATTTTGTACAAAATTGATTTTGCTTCCATAAAGAGCACAAATACAGTATAGGTAGTTCAAAAGAATAAATTAAGACAAATAATTAACTATAATGCAGGTTATCAGTCTATTTTGACAATTATTTGCCGTAAGTCAGCGCATCGCACATCACCCCGCGCATGTGGCTAAGCTCGGCACCTCCTGTAAACAGGCAAACGGAGTACAGGGAGTGCACCGGCACCGCTTTTCGAACAGGGTGCTGCATGATGTTAAAAAATTATTGGCAGTAGTGTGCAGAGATTGTTGTTAGCTTGATTCATTTGCAATGTTGCATAAAATACTTCCATCTTTTTAGAAAGCGTATGGATGATTCTGTACAAAGACACTGAAGATTTAAAAAATCGGAACTTCAAAACAATACAAGTAATAACACACGGTCGGTATTATAGATCCCCTTGGAAATTTCGAATCACTTCCGGTCCCCACAAATGAGCCTCGTCACCTAGCCATAGACCATTGGTCTCAAGACTCAAGGTAGCAAGAATGAGCGCCCAGTCACTCTTGATATTTCTGGCATGTTTCCGATTTTTTCCCACTTTCAGATATTTTTACCCACATGCTCGTTTGTAACTTTCCTTCTCGCATTTCGTCCTTTTTTGGATCAAATCCAGCGTTCATAATGTCTTTTCCAAAGTGTATTACGCAAAACGTAGTAAAAGAAGTACGAAACGTAAAATAGAACACACAAGATGTGTGCACTAATTACTAGCAAGTAATATACCTTCTGATAATTTATTCACATAAGAAGCATTTATAAATTGTTGTTCTTTATCTGCATAAATCTTTGACGTACCATGCAAATCGTGTTTGCGACTTGTTATGCCTGTATTGATTCGCGATAATTTTTGCCTGTATAAAGCGGATTTTCTAATAAATATTGCCCGAATCCAGATAAAATCCGTGTCTACATACAGGCAGCAGATGGACTGCGAGAAAAAAGGGAACATTTACGCTCTACAACTGAACGGCGGACGCTGAAAAAAACGGTAAATCTATATGCATCATGCCGGGTACTTCTACGTGTATATCACAGAAAATGCAATACACAATATACGTAAATGTATTATGTGGGATATTGTGGGAATGTGCGCTCGGGCGTGCATTACGTAAAACACTGTGACGCGTACTATTTGCCTGTACCATCCTACGTTATTGTGGTGGCTGGATATACTGTGCTGGTGTACCATCATATAGATCCTCATAAAAAGTCATACAACCTAATGACACGACAACAGCCCGAGTTCCATACCAATGACCTTTATATAATTGACCATTACAATGACACTTGTGGAACCATGAGAGCTAGGACAAAGGTGACAAATCCATCATAAGAAAAGCAGATTGCTAAACTAGCAAGATGATCCCAGCGATATGCTGCTGTTAACATCCTGCTCAGATCTTCCGTTATTCCCCTTACGATATGAATGCCATAATAATCGTATCCCTCTTTAACGCACGTTCTGGTGCTTACAACAGTTTTCAAACACTGCGAGTATGCGTCGAAACATAATGTTGTACATCCTCCTCACGCATCATCATCATTGTCCTCGTTTTCGCTGTCTGTTGGCCGGTGGTACACTAGACCACCGGGAGGCAGACAGTACAGGCGATGCAGGGCTTCCGTGGTTAGTTTGTTCAAGGTCAGCGGGTCCAAGTGCCGCAGTGTTGCAATATCAATCACATAGCCATCCTTGCTCAGTAGTGAAAGATCGGCGCTTAAGCTGAAAATGAATAGTCATTTACACCACTGAACAGCACGCAGTTTCTACGCCATTTACCATTTGATAACAAGGTCCAGTAGCAGCCACTGGTGCAGATTGGCCTGACAGATGCTCCACAAGCTACACAACTGCGCGACATCCCGCCGCACTTGGGGGTTCACTTCCGGTGTCTGGGCCTCCACCGCCATTATGAATGAACAATACAGCTGAGGGAGTGGCAGACTGCAGTCGAATTCCAACCAGGGCACAACAATCGGCAATTTCCTGACCAAATTTCCGGCAGCTAACCGCTTCTCGATCGGATGATAACTCGGCATGCCCAAGGTGGCCAGATCAAAGTCTGACATAAGAACCCCACTGAGAATATTCCTTATCGTGTAGTTGTCCAGGATAAGTTTCCGTGTGGAAAAGCTGATTGCGGACGATGTATCAGGGAGGAATCGCATGCCGATAACCATTCGTTGAGGATTCGCGGCAGCCCAGCGGTAGCTAAAGGCCTCCTGCGTCGCGCAGTCCTTGAAAATCAGCTGGATGAGATCGGTCTCTTTGTCCGTGATAACTCGGGCCACAATAACATACGTATTGTGAATAAAATCCATGTGTCGAATAACCAGCACCTTCGTCTTCTTCTGCACGTGAGTGTTCAGCGTATGCTGCAGAAGACTGTCGGATCGAGATACCGTCATGATCGAAGGATGGTCGGTGTGTTCCCTCAACAGAGATGCATTAGGTATTTTGGAGGCATCCACGGCAACGTATTTGGACAAAAACACCTGGGACAGATTCAATCTCCACGATTTGCAGACCCTGCAAACATGCAGCTGACTAATCAATGCAATCACGCAAAGGACCGTGGACCCACAAGATGTGTACACTGTTCGTTCTTCCTCGGTTATCATGATAACTACTTCTACTAAAGACACATGAGTATCACCTGCGACCCTGTACGGTCAGCTTTCAGTAGTGTAGCTGATATCTTACTTCCTCATGGCTTCCTGGTCGTGGACATCCAAATAACTGCAGATCTCCAAGTTGAGCTCGGCTGGAAGATCACGCATGCTGTATTCATCGCTGCTCGCTGATTCAGTAATAGCTGAAGTCATTTTGAGTTTTCAGTGCAGGCTGGATCTGATCGCAAAAATGTGTGAGATTCGAGAATGCAGAGTTTATAAACGAATATGCGGATATAATCTCTAGAAATGGCAAAAAAAATCCTGAAAACGCAAGAATCAAAGATTCAAATATCGAGAGTGACGAAAGCGCTTTTTCTTGCTGGCCTGAGACCAGTGGTGTCTGGCGATGTGGCGAGGCTTATTTGTGGGGGACCGGAAGTGATTCGGAATTCCGATGTGGGCCGGTCACGCGTATTTTTTTCAATTTCCGATTTTCAATTCCAAATTAATATTACAGGAAATGCACTCTTTTATGTATATTGCGCAGAACATAAAACAAAGGAAAGAAATACCGAAAACATGCAGATGGTCAGGTACATGTACAGCGAAATTCCTTTTCGACAATGCACAGATCAATCTCAATGTTTTTATATGCACCGCTATTAATTTTTTTAAATTAATGACAACAGAACTGTGACCCTTACTTGCGTGGACGTTCCCACATTATTATTTTTTGTTGCAATACAACACAGTTGCAGTGGATTCGCGTGATATTATATGGGATTTGTACGTAAGTTAGTATGTAACATAAATATTCGGCAGAATCCACAAAATCCGTGTTTACTTTCCATATTCCAAAAACCCCAAAATTAATCATGTAAGGTGTGAAAACATGTGAACCAAATTTACAAACAACGTAACATTTTCACCTATTTTAAATCTATGATTGTGATATTTCAGATAAGTGATAATTCTCAAATGCAGCAATTGAATGACGTATTGACATTAAACCGGCACGATTGTGTAATCATGAGCGCACACTTCCATAATATCCCACATATAAGAGTGTACTTACACGGTACTTGTACATATGGTACAATTTGCATGGTACGGAAAAAAATTTATGCAGATAATGTACAACAATTTATAAATCTTTTTCGTGCGAATAAATTACCTGAAGATACTAGTAATGAGCCCATACACGCACATTCCTGTCACTGAACACATCTTATGTGGTACTGGCACCGTACTGCGTTTATTTGCATAATATAACTGGAAAATTCGTTGAATTTTTCCTGCAACCGCAAAATGGATTTACTGTTTTCTGCGTCTGCCGGCAGATTTAGATTGTAACTACTTATTTCTCTTTTTGTACTCCAGTCCACTTACCCCAGTTAACTTTAGTAGACAGATCTGCACATTCAGGAAATACTATGTGTGCGAATTTCCCTTCTATAGTTATTTAAAATATGCATCCCTAACAAACTCCCGCGAATCAGTCCATGCGTTCGAGGCCGTAAATATTAATAATATGCATGTACGAGACATGCAGCTAAAACATAAGAATTCATACAACTCTTTCGTGGACATAAATTTATAGAAAATACTCCTATCGATGTGAGCGCCTCATATATACCGTTATAAAGGTCAAACTTTCTTGCAAGTAGCCTAGCGTGAAGCCTTTTCGTCCCTGTACACATCTCGTAGACTTGTACTCTGAAAAGACCACGTTTTCGGCTGCGTAGTAGCTCCAGTTTTCTCTCACTTTAACTTGTTAATCAAATTCGGTACATTCGATACTTTTTAGTTTTTTTAATCTACAAACATCTGCGATGCAAAAGCTCCAATACCGAAAAAAAATGTATAAATTCACCGTTTCTGATAATCAAAGCGTGCGTTCTGTAGAGTGACTGATCAAGTTCCGAATGCCGAAAGTTACGGTAAAACAGAGAGTTTTTGTCCATGTTATTGAACAACTCTGACCTTAGAAAACTGGCATACAACGTTGTACAGATCCTCATCATCAATATTCTCGTGTTCAGTGTCGACTGGCCGCGGGTACACTACACCATCGGGAGGAAGACAGTACAGGCGATGCAGGGCTTCCATGGTCAGTTTGTTCAAGGTCAGCGGGTCCAATTGCGCAAGTGTTCCAAGATCAACGACGTGTTCGACATCCTGGCTCAATGGTGAAAGGTCGGTGTTTAAGCTACAAGGAGGTACGACAATAAACCGCACGTAAAGTAGTTTTTACGAATTTTACCATTTGATAAGAAGACCCAGTATCAGCCACTGGTGCAGATTGGCCTGGCAGTTGGTCCAGAAACTGCACAACTCCGCAACATCCTCCCGCACCTCGGGACTCACTTCCGGGCACTGGGCCTCCACCGCCATCATGAACGACCGATACAGCTGATAGGGTGACTGGCTGCAGTCGAATTCAAACCGCGGCACGACAATCGGCAATTTCTTGAACATATTTCCGGCAGCTAACCGCTCCTCGATCGGATGATAACATGGCATGCCGAAGGTGGCTAGATCAAAATTTGACATGAAAACCCCACTGAGAATGTTCCTGATTGTGTAGTTCTCCAGGATAAGTTTCCGTGTCAACCCGCTTGTGTCAGGGAGCAGCATTCTGATAACGACTCGTTGTGGATCCTCGGGCACCCAACCGTAGTAAAAGGCCTCCTGCATCTCACCATCCTTGAAAATCAGCTGGATTAGGTCGGTCTCTTTTTCCTTGATAACTCGGGCCACCATGTTAAACTTATTCCGATTCAGCTCCACGTGGCGAATAAACAAAATCTTCGTCTTTTTCTGCACGTGAGTGTTCAACGCGTGTAACAGAAGAATGTCGGATTCCGTCACAGAATGTTCATGTTCGTCTCCAGACAATGATTCGCGATTCTTCTCCTGATTTTCGGTTAGCTTGGGGGCATCCACGGCGACGTATTTGGACAAAACCATCTGGGATAGATTTGATCTCCACGATTTGCACACTCTGAAAATTAGAAGCAACTGTGACAAAAACAATAAAAATCACGCACGAAATCTGTACGATTTCAGATTTGTTCTGATGATATGATATCTATATATAACCCGTCTCTCGCGGTCCGCTTTCTTAACAATTTGGTATTGGGAATGCTTAGTGCTTACTTCCTCATAGCCAGCTGATCATGGACATCCAAATAACTGCAGATTTCTAAGTTGAGCTCGGCCGCGAGATCGTTCATTCCGCATTCGTCGCTGTACTCAAGATCAGCATCGACTGAAGACATCGTAAAGCTAGTTAAGCTGGATTAATTGATCTGCAAAATGTATCAATTTCGAGAAAGGAAAGTTTACAAACGAATATGCGGGTTACAGCGAGTAAACATCTTCGGAAGTCGGAGAAATGAGAAAAATGCCAGAATCGAATTATTGTCAAGAATATTATTGACAGAGTGACTGGGCGCTTTCTTGCTGCTGGCCTGGGGCCGGTGGCCTCTAGCGGTGTGGCGAGGCTTATTTGTGGGGAGCGGAAGTGATTGCAAATTTCGAAGTGAGCGGTTACTGCTTCTATTATTTTCAACTTCTGTTTTGGATGCCTTTAGTGCCGTTGTACAGAAGCATCCACACCTTTCCCTGAAGTACGGAAGTGAAAGTAGTTGAAAGAAACTGAAACATGCTAGCTCTGCATCTCTGCAATACTGCCAGTTAATTTTTTGGCGCGGCGTGCAGGCGAATAACTTGCGCACGTGGTTCAGCTCGCTGCCTTCTTCCAAAAAATGTGCAAATGACAGAAACACAGGAAATGTGCATGTGGTCAGATACATGTAAAGGGAAAATCCGTGTTCGACCACGCTAAAGTAATTCCATACTTTTTTAAACATAGAGGTATGATTTTTATGCAGTGTACTTATGAAGTACAAAAGATTTAACGCCACAATTTAACGTCACAGTCAGCCACACTACTCTTACGTACGACTGTTGCCGCGTGGGATTTACGTTATATTATACGAAATTTGTGCAAAAATTAATTATTAATTTATTATACAGAAATATTTGCCTGAATCTACAAAATTCCAGATTCGAAAACATATCTGAAAACAAGTAAACCAAATTTGCAAACAACTAAATTTCCTCAGCTGCTTTGGACCGATAACAGACAAATGGCAACTTTGTTGCAATAAGCGTATTTACGCGTATACCGCAATAATAATAATGGCTGCATGAAAAAGAATAACTGCAGGATACAGCTACACAAAGCATTAACGAATAACATGCAATTAAAGGGAACCACCATAAAGAATAAAAATGCCGAACGCTTATACATACAGGTAAAGCAGCATTAATTTACGTATGTGTAACAACTTCCGGTTACCTTATATATAGCGTATTTACAAAGGGAAAACGTAATAAGCAACTCCAGTTTACACAAGCCTAAATGAGACCCCGTGGGCCAACACATGCTTTGAAAGTCGCAAAAACGATATGGATGGTAAGGCAAAACTGTAGGCAGTCGTAGTCTATACGCTTTTATTTGTAAAGGTCAAACCTTCATGCCGTGCGGAAAGTTGTTCTCCCTGCCCATATTGCCACAGACCTTGTACTATCTAAAACGCCGCGTTTCCGGCTCCGTAGTGGCTTAGTACAATCCGAAAATTCGATGAATTTTTTGTATAACTATTCCACAAACTTCTGTCATACAAAAACTGCAGTACCACAAAAAATAATAAATTCACCGTTTTTAGTAATCAAACGTGCGTTCTGTCCTGCCGAGTGACGGGTCAAGTTCCGGATGCTGCAAGTTCATGCAGTAATAAAAAAAGAGGAAGGCACAGCAAAACAAACAGACAAAATTTGTGTCCAACGACAACCAAGCCAAATGCAGATCTGACCCACAATGATCCTCTTCACTCGTTGTGCACATCATCGTCACTGTCCTCGTGTTCGGTGTCGACTGGCCGCGGGTACACTACACCATCGGGGGGAAGACAGTACAGGCGATGCAGGGTTTCCACTGTCAGCTTGTTCAAGGTCAGCGGGTCCACCTGCCGCAGTGTTGCAATATCAATGACGTAGTCATGCTCGCTCAGCGGAGAAAGGTCTGCGCTCAAGCTGAAAGAAATACAGTACACGAATGAACCGCGCGTAGTTTCTTACCCGTTTTACCATTTGATAAGAAGACCCAGTATCACCCACTGGAGCAGATCGGCCTGGCAGGTCGTCCAGAAAGTGCTCAACCGCGTGACACCCTCCCGCACATCGGGGCTCACTTCCGGGCACTGGGCCTCCACCGTCATCATAAACGACCGATACAACTGATACGGTGACAGGCTGTAGTCAAATTCGAACCGGGGCACAACGATCGGTAATTTGTTGTACATATTTCCGGCAGCTAACCGCTCCTCAATCGGATGACAGCAAGGCATACCGAAGGTGGCCAGATCAAAGTCTGACATGAAAACCCCACTTAGAATGTTCCTTACTTTGTAGTTGTCCAGAATAAGTTGTCTGGTGGCAAAACTGATTGTGGCAGAAGTGTCAGGGTGAGGGAGCAGTCGCATGCTGACAACGATTCGTAGTGGATTCTCGGGCTCCCAGCGGTAGTTGAAGGCCTCCTGCATCTCGCATTCCTTGAAAATTAGCTGGATTAACTCCGTCTCCTTCTGCTTGAGAACGCGGGCCACTATATTGAACTTCTTTTCATTAAAATCCTCGTGTCGAATAACCAACACCTTCGTCTTCTTTTGCAAGTGAATGTTCAACGCATGTTCCAGATCCCGATTCTTCTCCTGATTTTCGGATTGTTCGGGCAGTTTGAAGAGATCCACGGCGACGGACTTGCACAACAGTACATGGGATAGATTTGATCCCCACGAACTGCACACCCTGCAAACCATGGAGCCAGTTAATCAGTCACGCAAAAGAACCGTAGACCCACAAGATCTGAACGGTTTCATCTGTACTGTTAATTGGTCTACTCGTACAGTGGTATTATCAATACGACCATGTACGATCCGGTTTCAGATGAAGTTGGGTATGCAGTGATCGCTTACTTCCTCATGGCTTCCTGGTCGTGGACATCCAAATAACTGCAGATCTCCAAGTTGATCTCAGCTGGAAAATCGCGCATGCTGTATTCATCGTTGTTCGCAGGTTCAGGAACAGAATCAGCTGAAGCCATTTACAGTATGAATGAACGATGGATTTTATCCAAAAAATGTGTGAGATTCGAGAAGGGAGATTTTATAAACGATTATGCAGCCATAATGCAGGTAACAATCTCTGAAAGTGGGGGAAAAAATTCTCGAAAAATGCAGGTTGACTGAGCGCTCTTTCTTGCTGGTCTGAGACCAGTGGCCTCTGATTACGTGGCGAGGCTTATTTGTGGGGGACCGGAAGTGATTCGAAATTTCGACGTGGGCCGTAATATTAAAACAGTTTTGGAATTTCTGGTTTTTAAATCTTCAGAGTCCTCTATACAGAATCTTCCATACTTTCCTTGGAGTAAAAAGATGAAGGTATTTAAAAAAACGAGGACAAGCTATAGCAATAATCTGTACAATAGTTACTGCCGTTACCTTTTGACACAGGGTACAGCTGAATTACTTGCGTACGTGGCTCAGCTCACTACCCTCTTTCAAAAATGTGAAAGGCTGGCGACAAATTAATATTACAAAGAAATGCACCGCTACCGCTCTTCTAAGTGCAGAATACAAAAGACAAAGTTACCGAAAACATGCAGGCAAGTATAGTCAGATAAATTTCTTTTCGACAACGCAATGTAATAAATAGCAACCGTTCTTTTTTGCGTACGAGGACCTGTGCCATAACTTGCTAATAAAGCAGTTATCTGCCCGTACTTTGCTAACCGCCCCTTGGTGT
>JAQGAU010002549.1:0-15206 GCA_034698045.1 Paramacrobiotus richtersi
CACGCACTGACCGCTCTGACGTTATAGGTACAGCCATAGGTACCAGATGATGTTAAAAGCACAGGTCAAAATCATTTTTCACCAAGTGGTGATTTTGTTGTAACGTCTGATTTCGTATATTTCCTAGTTAACAGACAAGTATTGCACATCTGCATTGACTGCACACCGGAATTACTGATACCATGGTGGAATTCACCATAGCGGAAACGGTGTACGTTTACGGGACGTACATACGTACCATTTCCGCTGGTTTAGCACGTTAGGAGATGCCGTCACCAACTTCACAAGAGAAAAAAAAGCCAACAGTGCAGCTAGGTTTTTTTGCAAATGATTTGTTCGCGCCATTTACCCGAGACGTGCGCGGTTTGTAAGTACCCAGTACATTCACAAACTGAAATGGGAAATATAGATGCATATCCGTTATGACACAAGCGTTGAATATATGCACGTGGTACATACATAATTATATACACGATTAATTATATGTGTAACGACTAACGATGTTGTCAAATTGTTATTTGCGGAATATAAATAAAAGTGTCTGCCTGAAAAAAAAATTTATTTACATGTATAACACCCATCCGTAGGGCGGTTTCGTGGATACATAACTCAGCCATAATGGACCATGCGCATACACCCAACTGTTCATAAACTATGAATGTACACCACATTCGAACACAGACTGCTCGAGACGAAAGTCCCGTTCTGTTCTGAGGGATTTTCGCGGAACGGTTTCGAAAAATTCTGTTCAGTTATTTTCTGGTTCGGTGTTTTCGTTCTGACTCTGGTTCCAAGCGGCCGAACCAGAACTCTGGAAGCCGCTTGAGACAAACAAGCCTCTCTGTACCTGTCTTTCGAAAGGGCCACAGAGAAGCCTGTCTGTTCGGGTCTTGCTATGGCGCTACTCGGCGACTAGCCGCATTCAGTCAGCACACACAGGCATTAATAAGTGTTTAGTTGTTGGAACAGTAAACTCAGTGTGTCTAGTTGTTGGCCCCCTTCGTTGTACTTCACAAACGCGCTTACCGGGCCCTGTGCACAGCGGGAAACTCATACTGGGCGCACCATGGCGGCAATCACTTTATGACAACACACATTTCAGAAATCGCTAGGGTCGTAATCGGGTCAGCAGCCTCTACCAACACGGGCAACAATCCCCACTCTTTCGCGGCTGGCGTAACCATTGCAGGAATGCCGCCACATGGCTCACAACAGCAATATGCCCCGACGCCATCGCGACATTCTCTCGGGCCGCCACCAACCTATCCCACGCAAACTTATGCCGCACCCATGCCAGCACCAAAATATTGGCACCGAATAACAGTCCGATTTTAGAACGACTTGACGTGCGGAGATTCTCTGGTGTTTGAAAGTTTATATGAAATCTTCAGTGAAGGAATTGTCGATCATAACAAGTGACGAAACTAATATTAAATATTCAAGTCAGCAGTTATTTTCTAGGCATAATGCTGCGTTCAAATAACAGAAGCTGAGGATGTGCAGTAATCCACATCTTCTACATTATCACATCCACTAATTGTAAGCGCATTTTGAAATGCGCTGGATAACGTACCCTGCACCAAACTGTCTTGGACCAAGAAACATTTGCTTTCATTTTAACTTCATCTGCGCGTACCTTCAGTATTCTTCGATCCACGCATGTTTATTTCATGTTTTATTCTTAGTGCTGAAATTTGAATCGTGCCGTACGTTAAGATCGAGAGTGCTGTGTGTTGCCCAAGGGGGCTTCGTCCCGTCGCAAAAACCATTCAGCCATTATTATTATAATATTATGTACACCAAGCAGTAAAGTAATGTACTTAACTAGCAATAACCGTTTTTGGCCCTCGGAAAAAATATACATTTGACTGGGTTCTTAGGTTAACAGCTGCCGTTCTTCAGCGTCAACCGCTTGACAGTGAGGAATGATGCAGTGTTTTTCTAAAAAAACAGGCATTTAATTTGTTACGACAACAGTTCTAGTACACAGCGCAAGTTAAATCGACAAAAAACAGCAATAACCTGATATGTTATATGCGTATGGTACTACATTCTCTGATTATTCTTCTCTGCTTTGCCGAATACATGAGCTGATGGTAACGCTTACAGTACAAGACGCTGAGAACCCATTTGCTAACAGACATTAGCAAAGTGGCAAACGGCACTGGTCCACAACCTTTCTTACGGCTTATCCGTAGCGCGAAACAATAAGACATCATATGCGCACATTCTGATGACACCTTCAGGTGGCAGATGTTTATTATATTCTGCCGTATAGTACGACTCGCATTTATACGACAAGGTCACAAGACACTGAAATGACAACAATAGTATGCAAATTGTGATAGGCTGTGCTGGTGCTTGGGAATCTGCTATGTCTTTATTTGTTCGAAGACCGATGCATCTCAGCTGGGGAAGTTACATCATCAGTTAGACACTGAAAAACAAGAAAACGTGCTTGTGAACATGCGAAAGTTTTTTTTGTATAGCGGAGCCCAATCAACAACCTTCAAAACTATTTGGAAATACAGCATAATGTTTTGGCGCTACCAGATGTGTAGCGTCGCCTTGGCCTTTTGCAGAGCCATTATTGTACTTTTAATGGAGAGCATTTGGGCATTCACTTTAATTTATGATTCGAAACAGTGTAGGTGAATTTCGGTTGAAGTTGTTATAAGGTCTGCCAATCTGTGCCCTGTCGCTTGCAGTGAAATCGGACAAATGTTGTGGCAGCACGGTCACAACACGGTAATTACGGTTTCAGCTTTTCGGTGACTGGGTCAATTTCATCCTTGAAATTCTGCCAATATAGCGGTAATGTACAGTTCTCGTAGATACAAGCCAAAAGCTCCTTATGCGTAGACAGCGATCCGGTATACAGATTCTCCGGCTTTTCCATGGCGACCCCACCGTTCCGCTCATAGGAATGAATAGCCAACGAATTGGTCCAGTTCATGGTGCCATATTCCCGGAAATACATCTCTCGGTGGGCGTATAGCGGATTATTACACACATGATTGACCACGTACGCTTCCTGCTTGTACAAGACGCTCAAATATTTCCCGACATAGGCCTGATTAAAATCCCAGTCCTTCACATAGATGTCGTTGTAGCTTCTTCGCCACGCGTACAAAAGCTGCGAATCGGGCCAAGCCGCCACGAAACCGATATTACAACCGACATCATTGTCATAGCAGGTGATGATGCGCCGATGCCGGAGAATTTCTTTAATACGCTCACCGCGGACAAAGAAGACGTCAAAATCTATGGCCACACCTCCGTACTCGAGGAGGACGTCTAGTTTGGTCAAGTCGGCTGCATGTTCAATCCAGCCGAGTTCTATGGGTTTTCCCATGCGCTTCCCGGCGAATCTGGGTGCTCTGCGCTTTTTATATTGGATGACACCAGCTGCTTTTAATCGGTCCCAGTACAGACCTGCAAGAAAACAGTCACATTCAAAGCTAGCTGACATCACAAAGTCTCGCAGTTACAGCCATGAAAACGTTCACGATATCGAGATTCTTAGAGCTATACTCATCACGAAGCTCTCGAAACTGGCAAGTTGTACATTGCAAGATAATTTTAAAGGTTCACTATCAACATCTTTTATCGACCTGTTATCAAATGTAAGTGTACCGATTGGTTCATGATCTCCATGTAGGAAAATTCCAGCGCAGTCTCTGGACTCCCGACATAACGCTTAGATAATCCACGAATCCAAATGTCAAATTACGACCGTGTGGCTTGAAGCGTACATAATGGAGATAGAAGGGGTAGAGATCTTTTCCGCTGTCATCGATCACTGTGCGGGACGCTGGAGTTTGAAAGAGACATTCTCTATCTTTTACGCTGTCCGGTGTGACCATGTATATCACGGTTGTATGGCTGTAGAACGCGAATAAAGCAGTTAATGATGCCAGAATTGCCAGTGCGGTCAGTAACCGAACGGTGGTTATCCGGGTCTTGAGTTCAGGAAACATTTTACTTGTTTCTCTATCCTGTTACAGAGATAATAAATGTTAATAAATATTGTTAATGAACGGTCATCTGATTGAAGCGGCTGTTCAGGCAAGCGCGATGAGTACTGTAGGCTTTAACAGACGAAAGTATGAAAAGACACGCAAGCTGAAAAGCAGGCGTGTGGGGAACATATAAAGAGTGGATGTATATGAATAGCTAGCGGAACATTATCATAGGACTGATCAGATATCAGACACGTAGTCGGAAAGAAGATTGCTTAGTACAGCAGCTGAATGACTGATCTTACGTATCAGTCCCACCAGTATGCGTCAAGGAATATCAACCGCCACTGGGCAATTCCGAGGCATTAAAAGGCGGTGGAGCTTTCCATTCAAACCAATAAAATACATAAGTCCAGTGCGTACATACGTACGCACGTACGTGCGTACGTGCGTACGATTGTTTTCGGCAGTACATACGTACAGTGCTTTCTTTGTTAGAAGTAGTAGTAGTAGTAGTAGTAGTAGTAGTAGGTTTATTGTCTCGCGCCACCCAGAGAGACTCTGCTAAAGGCACGGACACTTCCGCTGAACAAACAACAAACACCACAACAACACACAATACACATAATGTTCCAGTGACAGTTAAACGCTCCTCAAAGTGAGGTTTCGGTTAATTTCCTAGAATTTTCAACAAAACGATATGAGAGCTTGGTTTTCTGCAACAATTCGGTCGATGAAAAACGCTCAAGTGCAGTTTTAAAAGTGCTTAAGGTAACGTACTCTTGAACATCTAAATAACAGCTATTCCAGAGTCGGACCATATCCGAGACAAAACCGTCCGTCTGCGACATGCTGGGGGCTTCTACGATGGGGAGCGGGTGGCTGTTCTGCTTTACTGCAAGACGGGTAGAATGAGACGGAGGCGCTGCCACGGTTCGAACAAAGAGTTGCTCTCCAAAAGGGATCAAATTAAAAACCACCCGATAAGTGAGAATCAACGATAGCTTCAGTCGCCATTCCATTCCTGCTTGACAAAGCAGATCGTCGTAATTTCCCCAATCGTCAACAGTTTCGCGGATGCGGGTGTTTGTAATTCGGCGAAAAAATCGTTTTACGCACATTTCGATTTCTTCCGCTGGACCAATGAGTCTTGGGTTCCAAATAGGGCAGCAGTAGTCCAACGCCGGCTGTGCAAGCGTCTTAAACAGGTGGATTTTTGCAGACTGTTGGCTGTGCGGAAATAGAGCGTTTATGCATCGTGTGATTTTGTTCACCTTTACTGCAACGTTGTCGGCATGGCTTTTCCAGTTTAGTCTACTGTCGATAGTTACACCAAGGTAACGACATGATGACATCGTGGGAATCGGTAGTCGGAAAAGAAGATATGGCGTAGCCAGCTTTGTAGCACTTTTTCGGTTCGTCAGTCACATATGGCAGCATTTTCCAGGATTGAACTGCAACCGTTTTTCACCAGACCATTTCCCGAATTTGTCGACGTCTCTCTGGAACTGTTCCACGTCATCTTCGTCCTTCAGTATCCGGCTCATCATGAAATCGTCTGCCCATATTTTCATATCAGTCTTCCTCGAAACAGAAGAGCGGGCAGTATTTGTTACGCAGTTAAACTGAAGTGGTCCCAGAACTGATCCTTGTGGGATGCCACTTGATACCGAAGCCGAGCTAGATGTTGCTCCCTCCACTACCGTACATTGCGAACGGTCTCGCAGGTTATCACTTATTATGGTTACGAGGCCAGTGTCTACATTCATTTCCGAGAGAGCTTTGAAAATTACTTCATGGTCAGTTTTGTCAAAAGCCTTTGAACAGTCAAAAACGATCACATCAATTTCGAAGCCTTCGGATAGGGCTGCTCGCCACTTTTCTGTCACAAGCAAGCAGCAAAAGCGGTTCTGTTGACCTTTTCGACCGATACGCAAACTGGTCGTCACTGTAAAGTTTGTTTATCCAGCAGATGCTTTTCCAATGCACCTTTCAAAAAGATTTCAATCCCTTTTGACGGTGGACTTACCAAAAAACACTGGGCGATAATTGAGCGGCACCGTACCATTCTGCTTTGGTTTTGGAACAGGTGTAACGTACGAGCATTTCCAGTGCGCAGGAAAATGCCTAATTGTTAGTAAAAAAGTAATTGTTTGTTGACTATTTTAATTCATATCACTGTTCTGAGTGGTCTCCTTACTTGTATCTGATAATACTCATTTATTAACAGTTAGTGAATGTAGTTAAAGTTGTAACGGGATATTAAATAACAGTTTAAAAGGTGTATTTGTAATTAAAGGGTGCGATTAAATGAGCGAAAGGCTATATGGGTAGCCAACGGGCATGACAAGTGTACGAACGGCCACTAAAACCAAACACTGCCACTACCTCTACCAACCGAAACCACTATCCCTATCTGGCACCCCAGTTTTTCTCCTTCCGTGCACCACATAATAATAAAGCAATGGCTCATCTCAAAAGCACTTACCTTACAGGCGCACATAGGTTATGCAAAAAAGCGAACTGATACTCTGTGGATCCTGAAATGCCGCTGTATTTTAGGTCCACATAGCACGAGTTTTTATCGATTTTTTACTGCCTCGCATTGCTCATACCTTGCGTGTACCTCGACACCCAGTCATTATCGAGTAGTAATGTCTGGTGCGGCCCTAAACTGGAAGACCGAGATCCCTATACGATCTCTTCTCATCGTGGTACTACTGTACTAGTAAAGTACATTAAAACTGCGAAGAAGCAAGCATGCTTGCCATGGATCAGAAATTCCGATGCTATTATGCTTTATCGTTTTCTTGCGTGAGAAAACTCGGCAAACTATTTTTGGCTTTATGCTTTTTTCCGATAAGCTTCATGATTCCGCTCTTACTAATTAAGTATGAAATATCGCAGAATACGCAAGGTAGTTATTTGTTTTTTCTTGTAGTGGATTGTTCCAGCTTTCGTAAACTTCGAAGCTGTTAACGAAAACTTACCAAAGTATTAGTCCCAAGACGACGCACCATAGGAACCACCATTGGAAGCGGAAACGGTTCCAACTACATGCAATACCTACACAGATCCTCGCATTTCCGCAATCCCTCTCAATCCAGAAATACTTTCAACTAGGCGCGTTCCTACCTGGAAGCAAACATCGATACAGGTCGCGAGAACGGACGGAGCCGCAAAAAGTGGCTCATACTCAGAAACTACCATGTTGTGTATCCGCCTGGCTGTTGTAATTGGCCTAATTATCGGCACAGGTCTGTGCCTTTGGGAAGTCAGCTTCCAAACGTTTCTCGCGAAATCCTGAGAGTTTGGCATTTTTTCAAATTCTAATCTGGTTTTATTGTGGTGCTTTCTCTTGGTAAAAAAAAGTAAATTTTGACGACACTGGTTGGTAGGCTCAAATAAAAAGAGACTTGACCACGAATGGCTTCAAACAGCGCGTGCCCGCATTCTGATATCATCATACTGACTTTATAGTACCGCGGAGTGGCAAAAGTGCCCGTATCGTTGTGTCGGCCAGTGTTTGTAGGAAGATCCGATGCTTCCGGAAATAGCAACGATGAAAAGTTCCTGAGTGTATCTCCAAAGGATAGAGCGTAATAAACATTAGAGGGAAATAGTTTATCGATCGAGATTACGACCCGAATCGAAGCCACTCACTAGTAATTAAGAGAACAATAGTGCATTGTTTCATTATCAAGGCCTGGACGGGGTAATGAACCTCGTCAACCGAATCCCGAGCGTTCGAAAGGGAGCAGAGAGAATGTCTATGTTAAAGTGCCCTAGGCACTCTGGTACAGTTTCTCTGGCGGCTGAGAGTTTAAACTTGAACAATTTTTTGAAAAATCCGAGCTGACAGTTTCGTAGAGAATTGAGGCCTGTATAATTATAGAGTAAACAATGTCATTGTTCTCATAATTACTAGCAAACGGCTTCGCCCGAATGAATGCACACAGAAATGTCACAGATAGCTTCAGCCGAGATATATCTGGAATATATCTGGGATATATCCGGGGTCTTTTCGCACAGACCATAACTAGACGAGAAATCACAACAACCGGTTTCCTCGTCGAAACGGAGTGCGTGGTAAAATCTATGCGCATGTTCCACCATTCGCACTGCTCGGCAAAATTGCTCCAAACATTATTCCTCAGCGTGTCCGTAGCGATGAAATTCAAAGTGACGGTCAGCAACTAGTCGTTATCGACAATCAAAAAACGATTTGGCATGCAGTTTCACATCCTATTTTCAAGTGAAGGTAAAGAAACATTTGCTAACGGGTAACAGAACAAAAAAATCGTGTTTTTCCAACTGTAAATATCGGCGAAAAAAAACTGACTTCGGCAGACATGATACTACGGGACTGTTATGACCATATTTATGTAAGGCTAACTCTCCGTACGGTCTACAACCAGCCTCTGTTTTTTGTTTAAAAAGGTGACAGAATAGCAAAATTAGCCCTATCATCTTATGAATTAGTTACGTTAATATTTGAAATACGTCTTTTGAAAATTATGCTCAACGTTTTTTCATAGAGCTGCTGCCGTTATAGCGATTTGGAATTGATTTTGGCAGAGATGAAACCATGCCTTTCATCGAGCGTCAGAACTGGAAATTTTCAAAAACTGTTTCATCTGGCGAAATCGTTTTACGCTGACGTGGAAGACCCTGCCAGGATAGGATTTACTTTAAGACGACGAGGAGCGCTTACCACATATGAACTCGGCAAAAATCACTTTACAAGTTTGAATCAACCTAGCAAAGAGAAAATCCTGATATGCAGACTACTTGCTGTCCAGCTGGCTTATATACCACTTCCGCCTAGTTTAATTTCGGACGGGAATTACCCCTTACGGTTGTTGAATTACCCGTAACCCAATGGGCGTAACGTTTTCGTTTGCTGAAGAACAAGACCAGTGCTTTAAGATAGTATGGGGGTTTCGCCAGCGTATTTAAGGCGCTTGTCCACCTATTCCGATAACTATAAATGAAATCAACACAGCCGCGCACCTGTAACCGTTGCACTAAGGTGCATTATTGATTTCAATAACCAGAACAGTGATATACACTGTGGAGAAATCCGTTTGTGCGCGCATCATCCGGTTATTGCGCAACAGCGGCGAAAAGTTTAAACACGTTTCCTTCTCAGATAATTCAGCGTTTTATCCAAACTTCTTGGCATATCTTGTTGAGTACATTGTTAAATCATGAAGAAAGCCCCCCAACCTTTTGAAACTTTCACTATAAATGCACATATATGTGATGATCGTTCCGAACCACTTTCAGCCTATAAGTATGTTTATGAAATTCTTAAATGCATTTCTAAATTTTTGAAATTCATTTTAAAATTTCAGAAACATGGTACTGGGCTAATTCTGGGTCAGAACGATCATCATATATATGTGCATTTATATTGAAAGTTTCTAAAAGTTGGGGGGCTTTGTTCGTGACTTAACAATGTACTCAACAAGATATTCCAAGAAGTTTGGATAAAACGCTGAATTATCTGAGAAGGAAACGTGTTTAAACTTTTCGCCGCTGTTGCGCAATAACCGGATGTTGCCGCACAAACGGATTTCTCCACAGTGTATATCCATGTTCTGGTTATTAAAAACAATAATGCACCTTGGTGCAACGGTTACAGGTGCGCGGCTGTGTTGATTTCATTTATAGTTATCGGAATGGGTGGACAAGCGCCTTAAATACGCTGGCGAAACCCCCATACTATCTTAAAGCACTGGTCCTGTTCTTCAGCAAACGAAAACATTACGCACATTTGGTATCATAGTATCTCCTGAATTTTTCTCTTCTATTTCCTTTATTATTTGAGAATTTCGGTGGAGCACATAAGCAACGGCAGAAGTTTACGAAACACGAAAAAAGCAAAACACGGAGCGTGGAGTTACGAAGGCGCTTTCTAACTCTGCGACAGTGGTGCTGACAGTCGTACTGGCTCCAGTACTGGTTTTCATAGCGGTGTCCAGTCAATCCAACGATAAACGCAGTCCTTGGTCGTACTCCTATCCCTACCAGTACCAGTGCGAGTACAAAGACCAGTACCGTACCCATTACCAGTACCATTACCGTTACCAGTACCATTACCAGTACCAGTACCAGTACCCGTACCAGTGTCAGTACCAGTACCAGTACCAGTACCAGTACCAGTACCAGTACCAGTACCAGTACCAGTACCAGAACCAGTACCAGTACCACTAAATGCTCCACGCGTCAACGTCTGAACGAACAATGAGATTTATCTGGAAATTTGATACCGAGAGTTTAAGATATTGTTGTATTTTTCAAAAAGACTAGCTTTTCCTGGATGTAAATTTCCCTCATCCAGTGAAGGAGGGTGGTTCGTGGAGTTTTTTGGGTTCGTTTACGTCCCAGAAAGCAGACTGTGGCTGTCGCTCCACGAACATCCAGCGCCCACAGGAGTTGTTAAAGTAAGTTGTAGTTGTTTTTGTTCCTTACCTCGTTTGACTGGTGTTTCCTTATGGCGCTGGACCGAGATCAACCTTGTCCATACTGCAAAAGGATGTTTACAAAGGGAGCTGGAATCTCCAATCATACGAGAGCGTGTAAAGAACGCCCTTCAGCACCCCCTACAGCATCGAGTTCTTCCTCGGATGCTGCACCACAGAGTCCTGCCAGTCCTCCTCTTCAGGGTTTTCTGGACGGAAAACGCTACAATATTCCGAAACGTCTCCCCAAAGCGATCCGTCGTACCTGTTCCCAGTCCCTGGCAAGCATTATTCGTCGTTGTGTACGTGACAACTCGACAGCCAGCTGGACAGCATTACTGTTGTTTGCGCCCGCTGCTTTCGCTTTACCCCCGACAAAAACACTGCGAAAAGCAATCCGGAAGAATTTGGCAGATCTGTCCGTCGACCAAAGAACGCCTCGGGACCCCACTGATTTTAAACCCGATGAAGAGCCCTCCCCTGATCGTGTGCGCGCCCTTGTTACCTCATTCCTTCAGGACGGAAATATTAAGGGAGCGATTCGTTGTTTTGTTGAGTGAAGAGTCGGTAGCCCCTGTTGACCCAAACACCACAGAGACTCTAAGGGAGAAGCATCCTCCCGCGCCCTTTGACTCCGAATACCCTCCCCCTCCCGATGATTATGTGTTGCCCCCCCCTGGTCACGCCTGCCCAAGTTTTGAAGGCCGTCTTTAGTTTTCCAGCGGGATCTGCTGGTGGTTTTAGTGGTCTCCGTCCGCAACACTTAAAGGATCTCCTCGGAAACCGGGACGCACTGGAAAGCGACCTCAGTCTAGCTCTGACGGATTTAGTCAATCTGATTCTCCGCAAGCATGTTCCTGAGGACATTCGCCCTTTTCTTTTTGGTGCCAACCTTATTGCCCTGAAGAAGAAGGACGGCGGTATTCGGCCTATTGCAGTGGGGGATGTTTTCCGCAGGCTCGTATCGAAAATGGTCAGTGCGTGTTGTGGAGATGAGATGTCAGCCAAGTTTACCCCTGTTCAACTCGGCTGTGGCGTGAAGGGCGGTGCTGAAGCGATTGTGCATTCTGTCCGCACTTACATAGAAAAGAAGCATGAGGAGGCGCGAATCATGGTTAAATTGGATTTTAAGAATGCCTTCAATATGTTGCGTCGGGATGTGCTCCTCAAATCGATACAGAAGGAACTTCCAGCATACTACCGCTATTTTTGGCAGTCCTATCGATTCCCTTCCCATTTAGTATGCGGCACTTCCCTTTTATCGTCTGAGAGCGGTGTGCAGCAAGGTGATCCTCTCGGACCCCTTGCTTTTAGCCTTGCCACGCTGCCGTTATTCGACAATTTGGAATGTGACATCAAAGTTGGATATCTGGATGATGTAACGTTCCTCAGCCCAGCGGATAAAGTTATTGCGGCTGTAAAACTAGTTGAAGAAAGGGGACAGGGGATGGGGCTGCAGTTAAACCTGCGAAAGTGCGAGATTTTTGCGGTCGGTGGATCAGTGGTCCAGTGGACGATCGAGACGAAGCTCGTCGGGAAGTATTGGCGGTGTGGCCACTTATGTCGACACCGAAGAGAGGATCTGTTTCTGCTGGGGGCACCATTGACGGTTGATGCATGTATGAAGTTCCTCAAAGAGAAGGCAGACCAGGTGAAGAAATTCTTGGAGCGGCTGAAGCTGTTAGCAGCGCACCATAGTTTGTTTCTGTTGAGGCATTGCCTATTTATCCCGAAGATACTATACGGCTTGCGTACCAGCAAGTGCTACGAACGCCCGGAGTTGCTCTCTGTACTGGATGAGCTAATGCGTAATGGCGTTAAATCCATCGCTAATGTTGATGTCAGTGGTTTACAGTGGGAGCAGATGACGCTTCCTGTCAGGTTCGGTGGATTCGGTATACGACGTACGGCTGCGCTAGCATTCCCTGCCTTCTTAGATTCGGCGTTTTCCGTACTTCCCCTCGTATCCCGTGTCTACCCTTCTGCGGAGGTGTTGACCGGTCCTGCGGTGGACGCTTGGATAAAGGTAACATGCTGTGAAGTTCCCGATAACGCTGTGCGAAAATTTCAGTCGGCCTGGGACATGCCAATGATTCAACACACGGTTTCAACACTTCGCTTGTCAACTATGGGAAATGTCCGAGCTCGAGCAGTTTTACTGGCTGCGTTGCAACGAGATTCTGGCGCTTGGATAAATGCTCTGCCAGCCTACTGCCTCGGGACGTTCTTAACGGACGAAGAAATTAGGATTGGCATCGGTCTCGGTCTCGCTATCGTCCAGGAACACGAATGCATCAAGTGTGGGGGTAATGTAGTAATAATTGGTCACCATGGGCTGACTTGCAGTACGAAAGGAAGGTGGAGCCGTCATGTGGAGTTGAATAATGTGGTTCAGAGGGCGTTTGAGAGCGCTGGTTTCCCGTGCCAGAGGGAGCCCGCAGGATTATCTGCGCAGGACGGCAAAAGACCGGATGGAATGACGCTGATTCCAGTTCGTAAAGGAAAGGCGGTGGTGTGGGATGCTACATGCTGGAATACTGTATCCGACTCCAGTGTCGCAGGCTCGGCAAGAAATGCCGGACATACCGCGCATGTGGCCGAGAACAGAAAGCGGAATCATTATGCCTTTCTGCAGCAGCGCGGCTATATTTTTACCCGTTGGCCATTGAAACGTTAGGTACCTACGGGTCTGCGTTTACCGAGCTCATCCAGTTCATTGGACGGAAAATTCGACAGTTGACCGGGGAAACGAGATCGACAGCTTTTCTTAAACATCGTGTTAGTTTAGCAGTGGTAAAGGGTAATGCGGCTGCTGTTCTTGCTACACTCCCTTCACGTTCTAATTTATTGGGTAATGACCACGGTTGTTTTGTTAATGTTTAACACTTTCCATTTTGTAGTGTTTCTGTGCGCTGGTCTTTGATAACGGATATTAATAAAACATGTACCACTGGTAGTACCATGAACTATAAGTACCCGGATGGCTGTAACAGGACAGGGTCCTCTTCAAGACGACGAGCAGCACTTACCACAGAGGGACTCGGCAATCAGAGTGCAGTTAACTACGTCAGGGCACTTAAATAAAAGCGGAAGCGGCACACAAGGTACGGACGCGGATTTCGCAGCACACCGGCGGTTGCAACAGCAACAGTCACGACCGACAAGTAAGCATTTATTTTCAAATCGTACGAATAAAAGAGTAAAGTAACTTCACACCTTAAAGCTCGAATCAACCTAGCAAAGAGAAAATCTTCAGATGCAGAATATTTCCTGTCCAGCTGGCTTATATACCACTACCGCCAAGTTTAATTTCGGACGGGGAGTGTGTTTTATGGTTGTTTGCGACAGAGCTTCACTCTTTATGATCCCATATTGACATACTTCAATTTATTGGCTGCCGTTGTTATACAGTCGTATTTTCGCACTGGACGCCGATAAGTTAACAAAAACAAGAAATAACGGCGTTTTAACCGTCATTTTTATGGTGAGACTCGCCGTTCTATCCTACATTTAACATCAATGCTCAGCCTGTGTAGCCGGGAAAGAGCCAACCAAGCACCATAAGCCTTGCGGAGAACCAATTCCGCGATAAGTGCGTATGTTTACGGCAGTCATATATATAGCTTGAAATGTTGGCCAGTTTTACTAGTTGACAATCAACTTGGGAATGTGAACCGTTTCCAGAGTAAAAAGATCGTTTGCATTTGTTTGTGAGTATCATTTATACTATTATGGAATTTAGTAGATACCGTAACTGTCAAAGCCGGCGCAAGAAAATTGACGCGTGAGCTAATACTTCCAGTCGGTTAAAATTCAGACGCTGGACACACATCCAAAATTATCATTTGACAGCTTTAATAGAAGTTTGATCAATATTATTTAGCTGGTCTTAGCTTGCGCTCGAATCAGCTGAATGACAGCAAAATGAGGGAAGTTTCACTTGCCGGCCGATATCCACGAAAAAGCAAAATGTGCTGCTGATTTTCTGAATTTTTCACGTCACCGGGAGCAGTAAGCATTTACGTAGTTGCCGGATACGTATACAGGAAGATTTGTACTACTTAGTAGTACAGTTTTTGAGAACGGTCGCATGCACGGCCGCAACGATGTACACTTTCCCTAATGCCCATCGGCATCTCTCATTAGAAAATGGTGCACGTCACATAACAGTTAATTCTGATTTTTCGGTAATTGTCGCATTTAAAGTTAGAACGTAGAAACATCGAATCCAAGCAGCTGGTCATACGAATACTAGCACAAAAAAAGGCTACCAGTGAATGTGTGCATTATTATATCGCAAGCTCAATGCCGTATTTGGTGACTACCTAGACCTGGCGTAAAGTACCAGATTCAGCACGTCTACTATCATCATTCCAACTGTTCACGACTGGAACTCACGACAAAATATTATCTAATAAATACAAATCGCCCTCTCAGCGTAGAAGGTTTTGAAGGCAAAACAAACAGCGAAATAAAGCGTAAGCGTGATATGAAGCAGCTAGAAAAATTGCTGTTGTTATTACTATTACGGCGTAAGCATGAACAGATACATTGTTCCTAGAAAAAACAACATCGTAGTACAAATATTCTGTAGTATGCGGTTTATGGAGCGAAGCAAAGGTCCGCCATGTTCAAGAGTTTTGCAACGGCAACGCAAGCAGATATATAGCTGTTACACTTTACATTTAATTGAGTGACTCGTCACAACGAGCACTTCGCCAGAGGATCATTCGCAAAAATCTCGCTCTTGAGGGGAATCGAACCCCTGTCAACTGCG
>JAQGAU010002550.1:0-15205 GCA_034698045.1 Paramacrobiotus richtersi
GTGTTATGGAAGAGAAAGGACTTTCCGCTTTGAATATGCTGGTTCTGACCAGTCTTCCCTGGAGGCGAGATTGGTCGTTCTTCGACGGAGCTGCACATTTCGTTAGTGCTATTGAGGATATCTGCGAGGAACTGAATGTGTATGCAGGGGTGTGCCGTACTCTGGTGCTGAAAAACGTTGCGGTATCGCTCAAGCAAGAGGCAGGCCAGGAAGTGATGTGTATTCGGATTACTAAGGGGCGGATGGTTGGAAACCTGCGTGTTGAGGAGTTATGGGCTAAACTGGATGATGGTCTACCGGCTGTGACGAAGGCAGGTCGGATGCGTTTGATGAAATATCTCGCGGATGGCGACGGCACGGACTTGAATCTGGAGCTGGTGCAGGTGAGAAAACATTAATCAGATCACAGATAATACATTTGTGACTTGAAGTATTATCTTGGCATCTGAAGATCAGTGCACGCACGTGGTACAGAGCACCACCGATGCGCAACAAATGATCGTAGATACAGCCCGACAGATGGCTGGCACTTGAAAGGTGGAAGTGTAACGAATTTTTAAAGTAATGAATCGGGCGAGTAAGTTAGCACAGATCGGATGTTTTATCACTTAACGTTTCAAACTGCGTAGTTGTCTGAGCACTGGCGTACCTTTGTAAAACAAATAAACTTTCGGTATTTTTTTTGCGAAATCATCAGTGACCTTTTTGCAGATTCTGAATCAGCGGCAAAGCGGTGATACCCGCGACAGCAACCAGTTCCGCGGTATGGTCTGGACTGTCGATGATTTAGCCACTTTGGATTGGGGAAAATTGAGCAAATTCACTGCGCATGGCCTGCTCAAGGCCGCTTCTTACGAGACTTTTGTTATTGCACTGACGCTGTAAAACCTTGATGTATACCGGAACAAGCGCTACTTCCTTTTGAATGAGTGGTTTATTATCGTCCTTTCCTCTTAAGTAATGCCTTTATATTTAGTATACAGTATGCTTTGGTCAGTTTCACTGATGATCAGTTCGATTGAGATGTTGCAATAGCGCGAACGTTGTCTGCATACTTATATGAGTGTACTCTTGAGTTATGAAAAGTTTGTCGCGAAATCTTCAGGTGGTTTCGATCCTGTTATTCGCAGCGCACGTTAATAAAATTGCTGCTGTTGACAGATAAAACTAGCGGCATGATACTAGTATTTACTTGTTCGGGATGCGGCAGTTAATTCCGTCCTGGACGATCATTGTTCGAGGCGCAGTGCATAAATGCGGCAAATCGAATCGTGCACGACAAGTGCTGTCAATGTCCTCTGTACTTTGTTTACTGTGCTGAACAGCTGGCCGCCTTCTCTGGCACTCTGACGATCCATGACTACGTGCCTCGATCGGCCCTGGCGACGGCTTGATGCATTTCAAGCGTGACCAACCAGTGTGATAGCTGGTCAGCGAGGACATGACCTTTAATTAAGCGCTGTCAATGTCCTCTGTACTTCAGTTTGTACAGCATAACCACAACCTGATGATTTAGCGATCCAAGTTGTCTAACGTGATTTAATGGTTTTATATTGCAGCAGAAACGTTAAGGTCTGCAACCAAAAACAGGTGAAGCATGGACTGAAAACGGTGCAGTGGCAACCGTTGTACAAATGCAGACTTTTATTGAACTAACTGCAGAATTCACCACGTTGTATATAACAGAAGCCACCTCCGCAAACAGAAGATGTAGCGCTTTTAAGTACCGCGCTTCAGAGTAGCTGTACTCCGTTGATGCATTGCTCAGCCAAACAGCAGCTGGGCGATTTGTCCAACCGGAAGCCGAAAACAATTACGGACCGCTGAAATCCGGGCTACAAGTATGCAACAATTTTACGGTCGAGACAGGCGTTATCCGAAGGGCCAAACTTAAAAATCAAATCAGTGCCGGAAATCACGACCGTGTCCCAATCTGACCTGAATGGAATACTATGCGGCAGCATTTGTGCGAAGCACTAACTTTGTTAACGTTTTCTGGACGTCGTGGATGAAACATGTCTTAAATATTTCATTCCAGTAGTTTCTCTCTTTATTTGTACATTCTGAGAGTCTCGATAAAACTGCAGTATTTCAATCAAAGCACAGCTCATTACAGAAAGTAACAAAAGTACGCTACAGTATGCCAAAACACAAGAAAACGTTGCGATTCGTCCGAGGAAAACTAACGAAGAGACTGTACACGCCATCAGACACACCGTTCAACTGATTCTGACAGTACACGCTCGGCCAGATATACTGTTTATTAACTGATCAAACATTCACAGCGTCATCAAGACGACCAACCTCTCGAATGAAACGGCCTTAAGCATGCTATGCACAGTGAACTTGCTCAGTTTTCGCCAGTCTAAAGTGGCTAAATCATCGGCAGTCCACACCACTCCGCGACACTGGTTGCTGGCACGGGGATCAGCGCTCTGACGCTGATTCAGAATCTGCAACGGTTAGTAGACAGTTACCGGCAGATACAGCTAACAGCCTCCAGTATATCATTATAGAACCAAAGCCAAACTATTAATTATAAAAGCTGCTGTGTAAAGTCCTCTCAATAAGCAAGTCTTATAAATCTGGCTTGACGATCTTGCTCACCTGTACCAGCTGCTGATCCAAGGCCCTGTCCTCCGCGATAAATTCCGTTAATCGGACTAGATCGCCGTCTGTCATGGCAGGTAGACCACTATCCACCTTGGCCCAAAACTCCTCAGCTTGCAGAGCCCCGACAGTCCGGCCCCCCGACACATGAATGAACACGCGGTCATCACATCCCATCAGAGCTATCGTCACGTCTTTCAGTACCAGCGTACGGCACACGCAAGCGAATGCATTCAGTTCAGCGCAGATATCTTGGATAACACTGGCGAAAGGTTTATGATCAGTTCCGCCGAAGGACATCCCCACTAGGCTCCAAGAGATGTTGGCAATTATCATGACTTTCAGAGGAGGAAGTTGGCTTTCTTCCATAATATACCGAAATAACCGTCCGTTGCAGGTCATTCCAGAAAAACGAACACGATCGTCTTCCAAGCAACTGCGCAGATTCTCCCAGCTTGTGTTGACGATAATCTTCCTATTGTGATTCCAGGCGTTCACGAGGCAGGCAGAGGAGAAGACAGGCGACGTTTTCGGCAAATATAGGACGCTCTCACTTGAGGTGAGAATGAAGTTCCAACTGCTGCACACTCTCCGGCTTTTGGCTTGCTCCACACCATCCAAACAGTTGAAAACATCAACCAGAAGATGAATCGGAAGGATGCGGGTCTCGCAAACACCAAAAGTGACATCTGGCACTACCAAAGCGAGATGGTGATCAGCCGCAGCTAAACTGGAACTAGCAACCTCCTGAAGCGTGCAGGCCCCGGATTCAGCCAGCTCTGACCGCGTCTTCTGGACTTGTGGCGGCTGACGGCGAGATAACAAGGACTTCATCTTAAAGAGGAAACCACTTGGTTGCGGCGGTGCCGTGGATACTTGTAATTCTTTGTCGGACTGCAGTTTCGGCAGGGAATCAGAAGCTATCTGGCTCAGCTGTTTCCGTTGCCCAGACAGGTGCATCCCCAGTAAACGTCGCAGTGGAGCTCCCTACAAATCCGACAAGGTTAAAATACATTTAATACATGCTTTTGTTTCCTGTGCGAGTTGCCGGCCTTGTCGTTCGATCTGCAAGTTTTATCACACACCCCTACTCAAGTGAAGAGAAAAGAGAAAAACCATTAAACTCATTCCTCCTCGTACGTACTTCGAGTTTAGGACAGCGTTCCCGATAACTTCGATCAAATCTGCGACGAAATCCATCCGTTATCTGCACAACATGAAGAACATTCCCGTCAATGTGCGTTGCCAACCTCCAGTTTCCCCTCCAGTTCTGGTTCAACCTGTCGACCAGCAACTGCTCCTGGCCGGCTGATTGGTAGGGTCCCGGGGATGGCGATCCAGTAAAAAACTCGCTCGGTAAATCCACCTGCTCCTTCGCGAAATGTTCCTTGCGTAATACCGATCGATGCAGGTCCTCCTCGGTGCGTGGGTCCCGAATCCGACTGTCTCCAAGCACATTCAACACTGCACCTTGAGATGTGGCTGCTTTGATCAGACCCGATTTTGTCGAGGTTCGGTACTGTAGAAGTATGGCGGGATACCATTTGGCTGGCTCCTCTGGATTCAGACGCATCAGCGCTTCTACGGGGACCTCCACGTCTCCTTCCATTGTGTAAGAGCCACCAAATAAAACCCGGATTGTGTGGTAAATGCGCCCGAATGGAACCACCAGGATTCCGTCCTTGCAGCCAAAATCGTGAGTCCTCCGTCTGCGCAGTCGATAACCCGGCCGTAATGGAAAATGCCGTCGTCTTGGCGGACATCGACACTGTTCCATCGATAATCTTTGTTCAGAAAAGGCATAATTGGTCGTTCACAGAGAACGGCTAGAACGTCAAACGGCAATGCCGCTGTTCAGTGATGACTTATGAGAAAAGTCCAGAAGAGTAGAAATTTGTAAGAAAATTGCACGAAGCGAACCTGGTACAGAAGTGCAGACGGTATTTCAGGAAATGTCGCAAGGGTTGCTGTTTGTACATCGTGCGCAAACCTGCGCAGTGCGTGCAATGTTGCCACCTCTGCACCTCTGCACACAGTGCACACCCGCCAGAAGCTGTGCATGCAAATTCTTATACCAACGGCGACGACGCCAACGTGTTCTGTCAAGTGTTAACTTGTGTGAAGTAATCCCTATGGCCATGGATTTTTTAATGTTAACGTTTTGAAATTTCTTATTTGAAAACTGAAAAAAACCGAATGATGGCGTAATTTACTGTACTACAGCACACTGCACACGAAGAACAATAGACCATTGTTTAGTCAATCAGGAATTTGTTCTTTGCAGATTCAGAATGAGAGCCAAAGCGGTGACCCCCGCGACAACAACCGGTGCCGCGGTGTGATTTGCACTGTCGATGATTTGGCGACATTGGACTGGGGAAGCGCCTCGAAAAAATTGATCGTCCAGGATGGAATTAGCTGCCGCATCCCGAGCAAGTAAATACAGTAGAAGTACTGCTACTTGTACCATGCCGCTACTTTTATGTCGTAACAGAAGAATTACTTTATTAGCGTGAGCTGCGAATGGCAGAATCGAAACCATCTGAAGATTTCGCGACATTTTTTCATAACTCAGGAGTACACTAATAAGGATTCGGACAACGTTCGCGCTATTGCAACATCTTAATCATTCGCACTGAGCATCAGTGAAATTGGCAAAATCGTATTTCAATATGAAAGCAATGCTTAAAGAGTAATACGAAGAAAAGGACGATAATAAGCCACTCATGCACAAGAAAGTGGGATTGAAATGATTAGTGGCGCTTGTTCCAGTATACATCCGCATGGTCAAGGTTTCACAACGTCAGTACAATGACAAAAGTCTCGTAACATGCGGCCTTGAGTAGGCTATGCGCAGTGAATTTGCTCAATTTTCCCCAGTCCAAAGTGGCCAAATCACCGACAGTCCAGACCACACCGCGGAACTGGTTGTTGTCGCGGGGATCACCGCTCTGGCGCTGATTCAGAATCTGCAAAAACAGAAAGGTCACTGATGATTTCGCAATAAAATAACGGAAAGTTTGTTCTAGTCACAAAAATAACCTAGCGCACAGACAACTACGCATTCAAACACGTTATTTGCACATCCGATCTGCTCTAGCTCGTTCGCCCGCGTCTTAATATTCTGCATAGCGGCCGCAATGTCGTAAATTTTGAAAAAAGCGGGTACCGTTCCATTTTTTCTGCGTTTTATATAGTAAACTGGAGGGCGCATGAACAGGACATCAATATCAGCAAAGCCGCGACTTTCTAATTTTTCAAAGATTCCGCACAGAGAGGTTCAATATTGCCTAAAGTGTGCTCTTTACAAATCGAATCCGCAATGCCGGAAGATCATGAGAAACAAGCGGTCATGACTAATAAAAGATATCTCAGCAGGAATCCGATAACTGAAAGATTCGTTACCCTTTCCACTTTTCAAGTGGTGTTTTATGATCAGCTGTTGAGCAACGATGGTGCTCACTACCATGAGCGTGCACTGAACTTCAGATGCCAAGATAATACTTAATGCAAAAATGTATTATCTGTGATCTTATTAATGTTTTCTCACCTGCACCAGCTCCAGATTCAAGTCCGTACCGTCGTCATCCGCGAGATATTTCATCAAACGCACCCGACCTGCTTTCGTCACAGCCGGTAGACCATCATCCAGTTTAGCCCAGAAATCCTCAACACGCAGGTTTCCAACAATCCGTCCCTCAGTAATCCGAATAAGCACCACTTCCGCATTGGAACTTTCTTGCATTAGCGATACCGCTACGTTTTTCAGTACCAGAGTACGGCACACCCCGGCATACACATTCAGTTCCTCGCAAATATCGTCAATAACACTGGCGAAATGTGCAGCTGCGTCGAAGAACGACCAAATTCGATTCCAGGTGGGACTGGTCAGAACCAGCATACTCAAAGCGGACAGGCCGTTCTCTTTCATAATGCAGCGAAACAATCGTCCGTTGCATGTTAGTCGAGAATCATAACAACGTTCCTCCTTCGTGTGAATGTACTGAGTCGCCCCGCTTGAGCATATGATGACTTTCGTGTTCAGGTTCCACGACTTGAAGAGGCACACGTGGGGAATGCCTGCCGTCGATTTGCTTGGCAGACTAAGTATTTTCACGACGTGACCCGCGGTTAGAATGCAGTTCCAGCTGGCACACACTCGCCGACACTTGGCTTGCTCCAGACCGTCCAAATAACCGAAAATTTCTGCCAAAATAATGCTCGAACCAGCGGAGGGTTTCCACACACGGAAAGAATCATCCTGGGGTCTTCTGGCCGCAAATTCAGACAGTTCTGAAGGTGTCTTCCGTGGTTGATTACGATGCGAGACCAAGGATCGCATTTTTGCCAAGAAGCCGCCGCCGAGGGGGCGAACAGTCGTCGGATTTGGCTGTAACGCTGGTATTTCTGTTTTGGACTGTGATCTGGAGATCGAACCGATCGGTCCTGGCGCCAACTTTGCAGAAGATCCACAGTCTGAATGTGGCGCTGTTGTGGGCGACTGGTGTGCTGACACTTCTTTATTGGGTTGGTGACCTGACTGTATGTGCTGCACAGACGGGCGTGTGTCGGACGGTTCCTCCAACAGTCGTCGAAGTGTATCTCCCTGAAAATCAATAATCGTTTACAGTTCGAAACATATGTTATTTCTATGGTATCATAGTAATGGCGTATCCCGTGAGAAGAAATTACCAGATTTACACCGAGCAGCTTACCTCGAGTTTGGGATAGCTCCCACCAGGAAACCAATCAAATTTGCGACGAAATCTATCCGTCTTCTTCACAATGTGGAGCACATTTCCGTCAATATGCGTTGCAAACAACAGAAGTCCCTTGCAGTTCTGATTAAAATTGTTGACCAACAACTGATCCATATCGGCTGACGTGTAAGGTCCCGAGGCTGCAGAACCAGTGGAGAGCCCAATCGGGAGTTGCACTTCTTCCTTGATAAAATTACCCTTTTCCAGTAACAGACGCTGCAGATATTCCTCACCCCGGAGGTCCCGAATGCGGTTTCCTCCAAGTATATCCAACAGCGGACCTTGGGGTGTTACTACTCTAAGAAGACCAGAATTTTCCGGAGACGTACCAAAATCTGTCGGGGAAGAGGACGAGTGTTGTCTAGCAAGAAGTGTGGCGGGATACCATTTGGCTCGCTCGTTCGGACACAGTCGCAGCAAAGCTTCTACAGGCAGATCTCCGTCCTCCTCGGCGTAGTCGTTGTAGCGATAACTCCGGGCCGTGTGGTATATGCGCCCGAACTTCACAAACTGAGGAGATATTCCGGATTTGTAGCCAAAATCAATCATCAGTCCTTCTTCCAAGCAGCCGATAACTCGGCCATAGTGGAAACTGCCGTCTTCCTGACGAACGTCTACACTGTTCCATCGATAATCTTTGCTGAGAAAAGGCATACTCGTTTATTTCTTCCGTTTTCGAAACAAGAATGGCCAAAGCTACAATATCGAAGTTGCGTGTTGGTTTTGATCTGTTCTTCTTACTTGGAAAAGAAGAAAAATGGCATCTTTTCTAAACCGTTGTTGTGGTCCGCTGACTGTGCTTGCGTGTGTACAGTGTAGGTGCGCAGAATGCACTGCACTGCGCGGGTTTGATTTGTGCACTCAGTGCACTGCACTGAGCCCGAGGCCCGGATGACGGTGTATTAAATATCGGTATTCGTCCATCGTCAACTACAAGTATACATACAATAAAGCCTGTCGATAATGTACACCTGTGTTCCAAGATCTCCGATCGTTATTCAAAAGTGAACATTCTAAAAAGAATTTCCCCTGGGGGAGCACTAGTATTCTTAGGGGGCGGAGGTTTGCTATGGGACTTATGGCTCATATGAGTTATATCTAACTTATCTTCCATATGAATTTCTATTCTGTCTAAAGAAAGAAATCTTCTTGTGGGAAAAAGTGAACACATACTGAAGACACTACCGTACATTTGGACAGTTTGCTGACAGTGAGTGGGTATCAGTCGACAGCGTGATGCTAACGTGCAACTACTTAATTGTCTGTATACGGGTTCCATATAACAGGTTTCTGCGCTGGTAGCCTGGTACCAAGACCATAAGAATAGGCCCTGCATGGGCGAAATCGCCGCATCCTGAACCAGCACGCCAATGACTGTCGTGGTGCTTAAGAATTAAATAATACTACGATTACTTTATTAAAATTCCATATGAACAATCTGCCAGGAGGTCGAGAATCACAATTTCGTACCGTTTTCTCAAAATAAAAGTATGCCCAGAACTTAGAAACAGTCTGACACGTTAACGTTATTGTAAACTCTCAGTTAGCACTAAAACTAAAATCAGAGTCCAATCCGAACATTTACGCAGAAAAGAATCATAATGAACCACTCATTTCCGTAGAAACATTCAAAGGGTTAGTAAGTCTTTTGCAGATATACAACATCCTACAACGTCAACAGCACGACAAACGTTTCGTAAGAAGCTGCTTTCAGCAGGCTATGCGCAGTGAATTTGCTCAGCTTTCCCCAGTCAAAAGTGGCCAAATCATCGGCAGTCCAGACCACTCCACGACACTTGTTGTTTTCGCGGGGGTCACCGCTTTGGCGCCCATTCAAAATCTGCAGAGACCAAAACTGATCGATTATCGTCTACCGTTCCTTGTAATCTTTAACATAGTAAATGAAGCCAATAAGAAAAATTCGTACTTTGACGTGTTCCCTTCATCTTCTGGTTTACGTAAAGCTGCCTTTTATTTTCACCTCACTGTTTCAGAGACTTTTATCTTAATTACGTTTGTGCTTCTAGAATGTAGAATGCACGCTTGGATCTAGCTGAAGGTAAGAATTAGTGAAGTCTTGAGGGTTAGCTAGAGATAAGATTAAGCACAATTCAAGTACGGAAAAAATCGTGAATTTTCTCATTAATCCCAATAACTTAGCACTCTGAGCTTCGGCACACTGTTCTCATATCAGAACACAACTGATTTTGCCTAATAAACACAATCCCGTTTACAGACGTTAGCCATGTCTTTCCACAGTCTTCACAATCTTCTGCACCGACCGTGTTTCCGGTTGGAGTTTAATGCGAGATAATGCGCTAACTTTATATTCACTGCGCCTCAAGATCAACGTCCAGTTTTATATAACGATATTAGGGTGTGTGTATTCAAACGGAATTAGCAAGGGAAAACGGGAAATCTGCGATCGTACTAGTTTTACCTCACCTGCAATAGCTCCAGATTCAAGTCCGTACCGGCACCATCCGCGAGATATTCCATGAAACGCACCCGATCCGCGTCCGTCACAGCCGGCAGACCATTGTCCATTCTAGCCCATACATCTTCAACACACAGATTCGCAACAATCCGTCCCCGTGGAATCCGAATAATTAACCGTCCATCAATCCCTCCCACGAACGCGATTATCAAGTCCTTTAGCAGCAGGGTACGGCACACCCGAGAAAACCCATTCAGTTCATCGCAAATATCCTGGATGACATGGGGGAAATGCTCATTGCCGTCATAAAATGTCCACATCCGCCGTGAGGGGTTACTGGCCAGCACCATCACATCCAACACAGGCAATGCCCGTTCGTTCATAATGCACCGAAATAATCGCTCGCTGCAGGCCACGCGAGAAGCGCAGTCACGGTTCGGGTTGTCCCTCCAGCGCGTGGATTCGTATTCGGCGCTGGTATTGATGACGATCTGCGTGCTCACAGTCCACGACTTCACAAGGCAGGCTGGATGGGCAACCACTGACAACGTTTTAGGCAGACATAGCATCCGGGTCACGTCTGCCGAGTTGAGAATGCCGTTCCAGTTGGTGCACACCCGTCGGCACTTTGCTTGCTCCACACCGTCCAAGTGCTGGAAAATTTCTGCCAGAATAGGGCTAGGAAGAATGTCCAGCGCTGACACTTCCTCATCGGACGGGGCATGGAGTTTGGCCGGGAAATCAGACGATACCTGTCTTAGTTGTTGGTGCAGCTTCAGTAGGCCCGTGTCGGAAGCCACTTCCAAAAGACGTCGCAGTGTATCTCCCTAAAGTTCAGGACACATTTTTGGTTTATATGTACAGTACTGTAGCTCTGCCTGTGTGCTGTGCGATACAAGACAAAAGTCCCTTTAGGGCGAACAATCTCGCTATTGTACTACAGGTCGGCTAGCCACTCGTATTACAGGCCGCCCGTTATCCGATTTCTCTTGCTTGTGCTTTCCCGCTGACGAGATTATCTATCTTTCCTGGTTTTCAGTATCTACTTTTACAGTTTTACTGTACCCCGAATTACAAACCAACGAAGCAAAAATTTGTTACTTTTTACAAATATTGAGGAAAGCAGCCTGTAGCGGAACATCGGAAAGGACAGTTTAATGGACGCCTGGTCACAAAATAATCCGCTTATGGTACTGAAGAAATCACTCTAATCAGACAAGGCTCATGCAGCGTACCTCGAGTTTTTGACAGGTCTCGCGATAATGTCGATCGAATTTGCAACGATACCGATCCGTCTTCTTCACCACATGGAGAACATTTCCGTCAACATGCGTTGCCAACATCCAGTTTCCCTTGCAATTCTTGTTAAAATTGTCGACCAACGACTGTCCGATATCGTCCGATATCGATTTGTACGGTCCTGGGGATGGCGAACCAGTGGAGAACCCACTCGGTAGTTCCACTTCTTCCTTCACGAAATGGTTCTTTTCCAGTAATGATCGAGGTAGTACGTCCTCTTCACGGCGATCCCGAATGTTATTTCTTCCAAGAATATCCAACACCGTACCGTGATGTGTCAGGGCTTTGATTAGATAAACCTTCGCCGTGTCGGAGAAACAGGAATGTCGATCCAGAAGCGTGGCAGCGAACCATTTGGCTGGCTCGTCTGGATTCAGCCGCATCAAGGCATCCACGGACATTTTCTGATCTCCTTCCATCATCATATTATAGCTGTTGTGGGAAAACCTCCGAACTGTGTGGTAAATTCGCCCGAACGGAGCAAATGCGAGTTTACAGCCAAAATCAACCATCAGTCCTTCGTCTGTGCAGTCGATAATTCGGCCATAATGGAAAAATCCGTCGTCTTGGCGAACGTCTACGCTGTTCCATCGATAATCTGCGTTCCGAAAAGGCATCTTCGGTTACGAAAATCCAAAACAGCTGTAACGACGATTTCGGAGCTAGAATGGAAGGTTTTTCATTAGTGGGATTTTGGAAAGACTGGAAGCTATTAACCCCACCTGAAAGCGAAATAACTACGTTTTAGCCACAAGCAATTGTTACAGAAGTATAGGTAAAAGCCAAGTGCCCATCGCCCTACCGTCTGCGGGGGCGGCTACAGTTGCGACGCTACCTGAAAGCTGCCGTGTGAGACTTGAGTTATTTTTTTAGACGATTTTTTTAGACAATCGCTTGAGACGATTGTTTGAATTTGTTTCCGTGTATTATGGAAGGAAACGGGTTTTCTGCTTTACTTATTGTTAGATATCATGGTTCCGGCCAATTCAGAGTTCAAACGGTGCCCCAGTGTACCGCGACTGATCGCTATCAGTGTCCTTTTCGTGTTTATTCAATTTCGCGTCAAGTTTCATGTACATTTGTACTTACAACACTTATTTTAACAATTGAAGTGCATGTACGTCAGTGAAGTACTAATTGCTGTACTGCAAAAACGTCTTGTAAGTTACACAACGTACAAATTAGAAAACGATCTGTAGAGATCGACGAGACGTATGGCTCGTTGTAGTCATCCGTCTGGAGATACCACAGTTTTAATGTCGTCGCTGGATGTCTGATGTAACTCGCAACAACCAAAGATTCTTCATGATCAGATACAACATATCATTGATTCATACAAAAAACTGGCGGTTAATATGAGCCCGCAAATGCTGGCGGACATCGTTTCGGACCGTCTACCGTCTAGGTACCGCCAGCAGAGGCTAGGTAAGCGCTGGGATGATGGTGACCTTTTACTGGAATATATACGCTGGGATTATTACCAACATGAACCGGAAACACAGTCAAAGTCTATGGTCCAACATTCTGGGCAAAACGGGTTACACCAACAATAAAAGTAAAAGTGTGTAAAAAATGTCCATTTTCAGGTTAGCTCGGTTCGTAAGGTTAAAACAACACGCGTCTGTTGCTCGTCGGTACTTTTTTCAAGCGGGTTTGTTCTCATCTTTAACCTCATTTAGCTGTCGTAAATGCCATCTGTTCTAGTGTACTGCTGCAGAGCAGCACGTGACCAACAGTCCATTCGCAAACTGTAATAAATGCCATCATTTTATGAGCAAGAGGCATGTGCCTGCGACAATTATCATATTAACTACAATTCTATCCATGATTTGTTCAATTATTCATATTATTTATCAGAGGAGAGTTTATAGTTTCCTATGCGACTGATAATTACGGCTTTGTGTTCTCGAAGAAACCGTATCGTAACGATTTCATTACCCATACACCTGTGTTCGCAAGACTTCACGTGCATGATTTATAACGCGACTAATAAAAGCGCATCATATACATGTACTTCTCACTTGAGCCTGGTTTTTATGTAGATATTACTTATTACAATTTTAAATAAAACTGCAAGTTTTAGACTATATTCACAATCGTAACTACCAGTACTTTGTTAAAGTTCTCTGCACACGATACGTCAGCAGATCGAAAACCATACAAAGATTCGCGCAACATTTCTCACAGCAGACAGAATTTATGTACAACAGTTCGTCACAATCTTCATAATACGTACTGCAACATGCCTGTCAGCCAGAATGTGCAGCAAGAAAACCAATCAAAGCAACATGTCAAATCCGAAAAGCTAACTAAAGGACAGTAATAAACCGCCCGTTGCATGAGATACTTACAAAATGTCAATAACACGTGTTTCGCACGGATTCAGCTTACTCCGAAATTTACAAAGTTAGAACAACGGCTAACGTTTCGTAAGAAGCTGCTTTGAGCAGGCTGTGGGCAGTGAATTTGCTCAGCTTTCCCCAGTCCAATGTGGCCAAATCATCGGCAGTCCAGACAACTCCGCGGCACCGGTTGTTGTCGCGGGGGTCACCGCTTTGGCGCTCATTTAAAATCTGTAAAAGCCGAACTCCTGACTTGACTAAACAATTGATTATCCTTCCAAGCATTTGGCAGTCCAGCAACTTTATAATCTGTGGCCCTACTAGTTTATTCTCACCTGCACCAGCTGCAAATTCAAGTCCGTACCAGCGCCATCCGCGAGATATTCCAGAAAACACCCCCGATCCGCGTCCGTCACGGCCGGCAGACCACTGTCCATTTTAGCCCATACATCTTCAGCACACAGATTCCCAGTGATCCGTCCCCGAAGAATTCTAATAATAATTAACCGTTCGTGATGCCGTCCCGTCACCGCTATCGTTACGTCCCTCAGTAGTAGAGTGCGGCACACCCGAGCCAACGCACTCAGTTCATTGCACATATTCTGGATGGCACGAGGGAAAGCTTCATGGCCGTCAAAGAACGTCCACAGCAGCCGCGAAGCGGTGGATGTGGACGAACAGGTCAGCACGATGACATCCAACGCAGACACCTCCTTCTCTTTCGCAAGGCACCGAAACAATCGTCCATCGCAGGGCACTCGGGAAGAATAGTCCCGGTTCTGCGTCCGGTGAATGGACTCGTACTCTGCTGTGGTATTGATGACGATCTTCGTGTTCTGATTCCATGATTTTAGAAGGCACACGGGTCCGGTGATCCTTCTATACCTTTTTGGCAGATATAACATCCGCGTCACGTCAACTGAGGTGAGAATACAGTTCCAGTTGGCGCACACTCGTCGGCACCTGGCGCGCTCGACACCGTCCAAGTACTGGAAGGTTTCAGCCAGAATAGGGCTGGGAAGGACGTCCAGCACGAACACTTCCGGATCGGACGGGGAATCCGACGACACCTGTTGCACAGGCACAGATCGGCCCATGGCGGACGGCGGCTCCAACAGACGTCGCAGTTTATCCCCCTGAATTCGGAAGAAATGTTTAATCCCTTTGTGCGTGCATCAGCGGTCCTAGCACGTTCAGCCTCTCGGGCTCAGAAGCTGAATAGATTAACACTTTAATATTGTATTGCTGTTCAACAATTAGTCGTTCGTATAATTAATCCGGTTTTTAATTCACTTCCCACCAGTTAACGAGTTATTATTTAACTAATTAACCTTCTCGAATTTCAGTAGCTACTTTTAGCATACTCCTCACGAATTAGGAACTGTAGACAACTGCAAAACTGCAGGACCAGAAAACTTAGAACGGAAAAAACTTGAATATAAATTTTTTCGAGAAATTCGAATGGTACGCCGGAAGGATATTTTCCGAAATATTTATACAAGGTTGATTGATACAAGGACACAACATACCTCAAGCTTGGGGCGGCTCTCGCAATAATACCGATCAAATTTGCGACGATACCGATCGGTCTTCTTCACCACATGGAGAACGTTTCCGTCAAGATGCGTTGCAAACATCCGGTTTCCCCAGGAATTCCTGTTAAAGTTGTCGACTAATGAGTGCCCGATAGTGTCGGATTTGTACGGTCCCGGGGATGGAGAACCAGGGGAGAACCCACTCGGGAGTTCCACTTCTTC
>JAQGAU010002551.1:0-15197 GCA_034698045.1 Paramacrobiotus richtersi
TTCCGTTCCAAGGAGCACGTCGAGAAGTTGCCGAAGAATCAGATGGGTGGGATCAAAAGTGGGGTGTATACGGTTTTTGACAAGAAGTGGTTCTCGATCATGGAGGACAATGCTATCAAGCCGTATCATGCCGAGATGCTCAGGCGACTGGCGGTGTTTCCAACGGTTACAGTGCATCATAAGAAAGTGATCAATTCAGAATGGATTGCATCCGTTATGTCAGGCAGCTGATTGTCCCATTCAAGACTACCCCGATTCGTAGTGATGGTGATCGAACAACAGTATTTGGACGCTTCCTTCCATGCTGTTTAACAGGCTGACCGGAATCCACTGTCAACACTGACGGTTTAATTCTAAACTGTTGTATTTCCCGGTTTCGTTTCAGTGACTACCGTTTTGAATGGTTTTCCTGAGCTTCTCAACAGATGCGCATTATTGTAAACTTTATTTCCAGCTTATTAATTATGCTGTCAGTTGCTTCTGACTTTGTCGCAATTCTGCATAGTTGTTTGGGAGTTCAACAGTACTCGTGCAGTAATACTAATACAGTATTGTATGTAGTATACATATGTTTTTCAAACAGTAGTGTCCACTGTCCGCTCTGCTGCTTCTCAAATTCGGCAAGACCATCGCTTTAGCAGCATTTCTGAAGTAGGTCCGTTCAGTGGACGATTGCATTACCAGACAACAGCGGTTTTTAATCAGCACTCCGGAGGTATGTGCGTACAGTTTTCTCGAGAGAAAAATGATGAGACCACTCACTAACTGGGATGCGGTTGTATTTTTCGCTGGTTGAAACTGCCTTTGCGGACAACATACGCGATTTGATAAACAGCGTATCTACCGCCTGATCACATATACTGACATATACAAGCCGTTAGGGATATGTAACCACTTGATGAGATGATCTGTTTTGCATTGGTTCGGCATTGCACCTGATTCCCTTGCTGATGTTGATCCAGCAACAGCATTAAATTCTTATTTTTGTTCAATTCTATCCAGTCATAGAAATTAGATAGGCCTTAATTATCGGTCTGGAGAAAGTGTGAAAATTTGCATCAAATAAGCTCACTGCACAGTTGAACCTGCATCAAAAAGCGACAAGCAGTCACAGGAAATTTGCACTTACACTACTGTAAATTACGCGAAACTTAACTGGTGTAAACATACACCTGAGATAAATCGGCAATGGCCGCGTTCGACGCAGAAAATGTCTGAAGAACCTCAAGCGGAAATCCTGGAGTCCGTTGGTCAACAGGGTATTCTGCGGGGCCGACCCACAGCGCGAATTACAGAGCGCTTTTTCACAAGCTCAAAATCCAGAGCCATCCATTTTCTTTTAGACTTTATGTCTCATTAAACTTAACCGTCACGATCTCGATTACTGGTAGCATGAGCACTGGACAAGTTTGCATGCTTCGCGTTATGTTGTGTAACTGTTGTTTTCCTCAGCTTGTTTCACGCCGTTGGCCTTGACCCTGTAGCGGTACGAAATGTTTCCATCGCCTCTCATCGAAAGTAGTTCGTACAAACTGCTATAAGCATAACAGTGTTCGTGATGTATGCGTGAGAATGTTTTACTTTTCCCGTATGTCATGTAGTGAACTAATTGTAAGCAACAAACAATGCGTTGAACTGTACTTCATAAACGTTGACAGAACCAGGGTATTCTCTCCATAATATGTGCGCACGCAAACAAACATCGTTCACATAATATTGCTTGAGCGCGTGCAAAAAGCTTTACAAAAGATATGTGACATATTTGAAAGTGTCAAAACATTATGATTGTTTACATTTAAATAAGTTCAGAAACGGTTTCTAAAAGTTTTCCATAAGTTTCTGACAATCTTATCTAAAACAACAGTAATTATATAATTAGCTGTTGGTTAAGTGTGATAAAATGATGATACTGCACGCAGCAGGGCTCTCTTTTGAAAGCGGACGTTAATTTCCAAACTCAAAATTTAAGAGCATAATACGTTAGACGCATCGAATTACCGAAGCATATAGTACTACTACTGTACAGCACCAGTTCGTTAGGCAGGCCAGACATGACACAAATCAAATAAAAGCAAACCACGGCTGGCTATATACCGCGCACCATGATCACGTTGTCGGGAGATCAAAGCGGTGAGTAAGCTGTTATCAGTTTAGTGGCTCCTAAACGAGGCCGACGGTAGTTATCCGAGGCGTTGACGGGCAGATAAGCCAACACATCAATATGGTAACGAACGATAACGTACATGCACACTAAATACTACCGCTTACGCAGATCCGGATTTTAAATGCCATTGCACTTGAATCGAGTCATAATTCGGTCTGGAATGTTTAACGGTATTCAACATAAAAACGTGGTGTTATTGCGGAACACACGGACATAAAGGTTGTTACGCTGGCTGATGTTCGGACTCCTCGCCCTTCGAGAAGAGTTATCATAGAATCTGATCTCTTCGAGAAAGAGTCTACGTTATGCCATTTTGGCTGGACTTGTTTAATATGCGGTCCTCTACATCAGTTGAGGATGAGACTAACATGCATAACATCCCACTTTGTAGTTTCCTTAATGGTTTTATTCAAGTGTCTGTTACATTTCCCAGTATGCGCAGATCACGTTACTGATGTTGCACCTCTCAAACCGAAATACTTCCTTACAGCATGCGCTATGATACATAACGAGATGAGTGTTGTTCTGGAATGGATCGAGTTTCACCGCATCCAGGGCGTTGATCATTTTGTCTTTCTGGACGACGAGAGCACCGACGACATCTATCTCATACCGCGTTTGTACACCAGTCTCGGCTATCCCGATTTGGTGGAAGTTATCCCGCAAAACTTTCGACGAAAGCTAAAACCAAAATCCGCTTCGTTTAAAGACCACGATGACGGACAAATGCAAGGACTCAACCACTGTAACAGTCGCTTAGCTGGCGTGACGGAATGGCTCTTGGTGTCGGATGTGGATGAGTTCATGTTCTCCCACAAGTACCACACCATCGCTGACTTTCTCTGGAATGAAACAAAGAACAACGTTAGCCAGATCGGTGCGAAGGTCATTCGTTTTGGCACGAACGGTGTGAAGTATGAAAACCGTGTTAGACTGCTGTTAGACCCGTACGTCGATCAAATAACGCTTCACACAGAGATGTTTAATGAGCATGTGCTGTTGACTTCTCGAAACAATAAGCGTGGACCATTCTCCGGATTGGACACAGATTACGCACAAAGATATAACGCGACGTGTGCCCGGAATACTAAACCGGGTGATTGCCAACATGCCCTTGGAAAGTCTATCTGGCGGCCGGATAAATGTGCTTTGGCCGGGGTACACTGGTGCGAGAAGGGCCTGGCTGGAACGAAGTACAATCCACCCTTGGAAGTTCTCAGAATCAATCACTACGCTTTCCGTTCAAAAGAGCATACCGAACACCAACCGAAAAATCAGATGGGGATTACCAAGTCACGAGTGTTTAATGCCTTTGATAAGATCTGGTTCTCCAGTGTAACAGACAACTCAACCGACCGGTATCGGGCGGAACTCCTTTCCAGACTGGACGCCATTCCTAGCGTTACTGTGTTCCGTACGAAGGTTGTCAATTCCGAGTGGAAGCCGACGCATCGGGTTGAAAGAAATGTTATCGCCGAGTACTTAGCAAAATGTGGTTATTATGCAATAGTTTATGGAAGTGTTGTAGCTGCGGTTGCGTACGTATTATGGATATTTGATATCCGATGGACCAAGTTAAAGCAATGGCACCAAACTGTGAAAGATGTATGTGTACAGTGTAGTTCAAGATGAAAGCATTCCCACTGCATACTGGCTCAATTGAAATTTATCTCTTTAGCGGTATCTGCTGCGGGCGAGTTGGCGCTCGGTGGTAACATGCGCATGATAAAGGTGTGTTGGAAAGGAGTTTCCTACTTTCGTCGACCAATATTCAGACAACTTTCTCCTTTCTCCAGCATTAAAGGTCATGGAAGACATCTAAGATAAAGATACAATTAGTAAAACCATAATGAGTCATAACAGTTCCTGTGTAGAGAGCATCGTCACAGACTTTCAGTGTATGTACAGGTACATAGAAAACACGATCATATGGTTTACGCTGCAGATACTTGTTGTTTCGTACCGGTGTTTAAAAACAGGTGCATACTTTTAAAGTTTACGTAAAGGACGCTCGGTATACGCAACGAAACACATCCACACTGCGACTGAAGTTATTTTTATTGTGCGATATTATCACTTTGTCAGCAGTGGATCACCGGGACCACATTCGACTGCTGTTAGACCGGCGGTACATCGACCAAACGATGCTTCATACTAGGATTTTAACAGGCATGTGCTTTTAAATAACACCTGAAACTGTAGCGCGGACCATTTCCTGGATGGGATTTCGATTATGGGCAAGATCGAGACGTATGCCCAGTTCAGGCAAAGCCTTCTCGGCGGCCGGATAAGTGTTCATTGACCGGATGCACTGGCACGAGAAGGGACTGGTTGGAACGAAGTCCATGTATGTAATCCACACTTGGAAGTTGTCAAAATCAATCGTTACGGTTTCCGTTCAAAGAAGCTCATTGGAAACCAACCGAAACCTCAGATGGGGACTACGAAGACGCGTGCGTCAGTACATTTGATGAAGCCTGATTCTCTAGTGTAGAACACCTGGCAATTGACCGATACTTTGCGGAACACCTTTCTAGGCTTGACGCCCCATTCATGCTGTCACGGTATTCCACAAGCGGGTTGTTAATTCCGAATGGCACCCGTCGTATCGGGCAAAGAGAGACATTATTTCACTATACTTGGCAAACGGGCGATTATTCATCATTTTGTGGAAGTAATAATGTCGGTGCCATTGCGTGCATATTGTGGATATTCCACGAGACAATAGTTCTTTACAAAGTATTGAAACTTTCGTCACAATTATGCATCCGTGGCTAAGCATTCTTCAGACAGGGACTAATTGTAACTTACTGATGCCAGAATATAATTTATGTATAAGCATGTCGGTTTCGGGTTATACCGCAAGTTCGCAGGAAACTGCATACTTTCTGGATAGTACTACAGCCATTCATGTTGTTTGCCCGTGTCCTGCCTTAAAATGCCACGGGGCTGGAAGATGAAGGGGTAAGAACTGATTAATAAAGATAATAATTATATGGTAGCAACTACAACCACACTGAGCTGGCAGTACAATGCCGCTCTTGTAAACTACTGCTAACTATTCGTTAGCAAGCAATACAGTCGTTTCACACTTTCGGTGTACAGGTAACAGTATTTAACCACAAGTATGCGCGGTATATCAATGGAAGAGACATTCCGACAAATTACATTAAAGGCAACGGCTTAATCTGTGGTACGATTCGAGCAAACAACAATCAAAATATCGAGACTACAGTTAAAGGTTTTTCACACTGACATGTCCGCTCCCGTGGTCGTTTGCATCTCGACAGTCGTTGTTGCCGGCGTTGTCGTATAAGGAAACACGCGAAGCCCCTCCGCAGCGATGAAATGCACCATTTCCCAGAAGGTCGAATTGACGGCCATGTGTCGCGTGTTGTCCTCGTTGGCTCCGCATTCATCCGTGTAGGAATGCCAAGCAGGTATTTCTCTGTACCTAATCGGTCCTTGATACCAGCTGTCATGGGTACTCATCTGACTATCCACGTAGAACCCGCGCTGATAATCGGGATTGTCCTTGTAAATCGTCCAAGGAATCCAGCCGCTGTTGTACAGCCAATCGTCGTGGTAATCGTTCGCGTAGCGCACAAGAATCTCCCGTAGGTAGGGATGGCCCCGCCGACACGCGATGAACCCGGCGTTCATCAGCTCGTTTTCCCGGGTGAGAAGACAGTCATACTTGCCTTTTTTCCATTCTTTAATTAAAACTGCAAAATGGAAGGTCGTGTACCACTAATTATGTATGAAATAACACAATCAATACTCTTAAACAATTATAGATATACCCTAATTCTGTATCTACGTACCTCTCCGTTCGTTTTCGGTTGTTTTTTATACAGCTGATGGTAATGGTAATTCACGAGACATCTTACCTATTTTACAAGGTTCAACTGTAAGTTTTCAAAAACGACTGATAAACTGCTGCGACCCTGTTTACATACAGATACATGTAGAGCAAAGTTTTCCCGAGCAACCTAAAACACATCAGGTTTTGTACATGTTTTCTTGGCTTTCCGATCCTTCTTAGCTGGCTTACTTGTCATTTTGGGAAGAAGATACACATCCGAATCTAAGACAAGTCCACCGTACTCATAGGCGACACTGAACTTCATGACATCCGCTTCATGTGCAATCGCCGTCAGTACTTGTCCGCCGAGTCGGAAACGGCGCCGCGCGTAAACAAGCTGTATCCGCGAAAAGTCTGTGATCATGTAACAAGTACTGAACGGCCAATAATCCGGGTAGTTGGTATGAAAATAAATTCTCGACGGTCGCACGTAAAGGAGGACCGATAACAGACCGATACATTCCGTCCAGCAAAACCTACTTGGTGCGGCCGTGTATAAGCGGACGAAATGGACCGAAAGGGTGTCCGGTCCATCAGGCATGACGCGATCATTCGTAATACTGGGTACAGGATTCGCTGGGAAGGGTTGTGCGTCACTAACAGCCGACGGGGTAAATGCGCCGCTGGTTACGGCCGTTTCGAGCACCCGCAGTATCGAAATTTCTGTGTCGTATGTTTGAATGCAGGCTATCAATTTGTACAGTAAAAGCAGAATCGACATCAATAAGAAAAGTATTGTGAACATGTTGAAGCATCTTCGGAATTTCATGGTCAAATGGCATGCACACTGTGAAAGCGGGCATCTATGGATAAATACAGAATATATGTTGCACGAAACACGAAACGTATATTAAACTCCGACAAATGTTCAAATGGAAGACTGTATAAAGTGTGCAATTGTACACAATTGTACACATTAATATGCGTCAATTGTGCCGAGTAGGCGATTTTGGTCACTACATTCTTGGTGCTTCTGCTTGTTAAGGAGTTTTCTACCCACAGCGGAGGACGGCAAGTTTGTAAATTAATGGGTAAAATTACAGATCTGTCATTGGCGATGCTCGATTCACGTGAAATAATTGCTGTGTTTTGATAAGGTTGCAGATGAAAAAAAGTTGTAATTTCGGGAATATTCCCTTTTTATTTTGCTGGTTTGGATGGTGTCCAGAGCTGTACTGGCCCAGATTAAATACTGACAGAAAGAGAATCATTATTTCAATATACCAGTTTCCTTTTCCTTTACTTGTTTGTGACAAAATAGTTCTCCTTTGGCTGGTAAAGGGTGTTTCTACGACGGCCGCCATGGGCAGCCTGTTCTTGAACATAAAGTTAAAAACATCAGGAGATCCGCTCGGTGATACGTTGTGCAAGTAACGTTTTCGCTCGTCTTGTCTACACGTATGTGCAACTAGCGGTAATGTATCTAGGGTGTTATTTGCTGTTTTATCGTCGGCAGAGATTTCGATTGGAGCATTCAATGTCCAGAAATGTTCGTGGTAATGTAGATAGTTTACGTGTAACATTGACTTTCTACCATCTGAAAAACAGCGCACTCCACAATCGGATTCCGAAGGCGTGATCTGATTGTAGAAGTACTATAGCGCGGATCGCTGATCCGTTTGATTGTCCTGGTGGCCACAATCCGTGGGCCAACTGTATACCCATGCCAGCTAGCGGAATGATTCCCGGACGCGACCAGTACACTTGTGCATTTGAAGTTAACTCAGTCGCTGCCCCGAAGCCAGCGGAAAATCCCTGCGGAGTCCAATGTTATCTGCTGCCAGGGCCCTGTCGCGCCAGCGCACTGGATGGAGACGAGGTGGAAGTCATCCTTAAAACGTATCTAACGGAGGGCCCGCTGTGCCGGCTTCGTAAATGCGAGCGACCGGAGTGCAACGGGAACTGTGATCATGCCACGTGGTGTCAGCTGGCTGAACTGATTCAGCGACCGTGTCGAACAGTTCACTGCGTAATCGAGGAGATGATTGATTCCGCTCCAAACGGCTGAAGTCAACAACAGGAAGAGCTATTCATGCGGCAGCACAATAACTGGTCAGAAATGGTCGGCGAAACAATCTATCGTGGACGCTGTGCTTTTCTACCAGTGCAGTCTTCTTGCTTTCTTCCTTTTATACTTCGAAGTTGCATGTTGTATGTTTCAATAGTGTTTCCTTATCAATGTAATGCTTGTATAATACAACCATATGGCATTCAGTCACATCGTAGTACTCTGTACTGTCGTATTACTTTGCTTGTGCTTAATTGTATCGCATGCTTTTCTTGTGTTGTTAATCAATCGGATCACGTCCATTTGCACAGTTTTTATCATCGATTGGTTTTTTTATAGTGTTTCTTTTGCCTTTACCTGATACTGTGGCAGGGTGCGGATCTTGGCTTTACTCATTAAAATCGAGCACATACGTAATACTACAAATGCAAAAGAACCCTTGGTACAATGGCACCTGGATAAAACTTTGCCCACATGGACACACACTATATATATAAGTACATGTATGTATGTTATGAGATGCTGACACCATGCTGCTACAGTCGCATGACACTGACGGTTCTTAACTTCCGTTGGTTCCTGGATTCATACACTGTAATCGTACTCGATCACATAAAGATACATATTCACATCAATAAGTTTGGGTTGGTGCTGTGTGGCATTATACATTTACTTCGACGCATGGTAGCCTTTCCATCCCACTTTGTCTTTCTGGACGACGAAGGCACCGACGACATTTATCTCCTGCCCCGTTCGTACACCAGTCTCGGCTACCGGCCGATTTGGTGGACGTCGTACCGCAAAACTTTCGACGACAGCTAATTGTAAAGCCAAAATCCTCTTCATTCAAAGATCACGATGCCAGACAAATGCAAGGACTTAACCACTGTAACAGTCGCTTAGCTGGCGTGACTGAATGGCTCGTGGTGTCGGATGTGGACGAGTCATGTTCTCCCACATGTAACACACCTCGCCAACTTCATCCGCAACTAAATGCACAGTGAAACTGGCCAGATCGGTGCGACGGTCATTCGCTTTGGCTCCAGCCTCCAACAGTGTAAAGTACGAAAACTGAGTTAGTGTGTTATTAGACCCGTACATTGACCAATTATCGCGTCATACTGAAATATTTAACTGGCACGTGCTGTCGACATCTCGAAACTCCAAGTGTGGACCACTTCCCGGAATGGACGAAAAATTCGAACAACGATATAACGAGACGTGTGCCCGGGGCCCCGGAGCACTAGACCGGGCGACCGTCACCATGCTCTTGGGAAGTCTATTTGGCGGCCGGATAAATGCACTCTGGCCGGGGTGCACTGGTGCGAGAAGGGACTGGTTGGAACAAAGTACAATCCACCGTTGGATGTTCTCAGAATTAATCATTACGCTTTCCGTTCAAAAGAGCATATCGAAAACCAACTGAAACATTAGAATATGGGGACTACCAAGTCACGAGAGTTGATAAGGCCTGGTTCTCCAGCGTAGAAGACCACTTGACCGACCGGTATCGTGCGAAACTCCTTTCGAGACTGAACGCTGTTCCTAGCGAAACTGTGTTCCGCACAGCTCCTTGTGCGGCACATGGATGATTAATTCGGAATGGAAGCTGTCGCATCGGGCAGAAAGAAATATTGTCGCCGAATAGTATTCGGCGAATATTTAGCAAAATGTTGTTATTTTGCAGCAGTTTATGGAAGTGTTGGCACTGCTGTTGCGAATATAAACTTATTATGGATATTTGATATCCGATGGACCAAGTTAGAGCAATGCACCAAACTGTCAAAGATGCAGCTGTACAGGATGGTTCCAGGTGAAAGCATTCCCACTGCATGATTGTGTGCACTAAACCAAGCAAATTCGAAGGAAACTGTTTACTTTTTGGTCCCATAATTCATACAGCTTACTTTTCGATCAGCCAGAAAGGTCATGGAGCTTGTAAGATGGAGATACACTTATTGTTAATAAAATCATTGTACAGCTGCCTTATGGCATTACAATACCGCTGCTGTGAGCACTCCTGGTAAGTTCTGAACTTCTTAGCCATATGTTCTAGCAAAATGTTCCGGGTGGATCTGACAAAAAAATGGGATACTATCGCTTCAGACTTCCACTATATAAGTACCTGGATATGCCGCTGTAGTGTGTGGACACAGTGCTAGTTCACGAGATTATGTAGCAAGTGAAATGCTTCTCATACTAGGCAGCTACCCAATGGATATTCCGACTTGTATAGATGGTAGTGACGACCCATCATGGCACTGTAGAATTCTAAGGTGCTGTTTTGACCCTTTGAGTATGCATTCAGTAAAGCAACATGCCGCCACATATGTTCTAGTGGCAAACAGGATAATACAGATTACGTGGCAGAAACGATCCTGTGTGTCACGCGGTACTGGTGTCTAGAAACAGGTACCGGAACCTGCTTCAAAGAATTGTAACGTACGCTTGGTGTACAATGGTGGACAATTATAGCGACCGCGATGGTTTTAATGTGCGAGAGTATCAACACTGCAGAGCGCTGATCACTTTCGCGATTCGAGTGACTAAAATATCGAGATAGCAACCCAGTGGCTATAATACTGACACGAACGTGGGTGCATGCATCGCGACAGTCGTTAATGCCGCGTTGTCGTATAAGAAAACACGCGAAGCCCCTCCGCAGCAATGAAATGCATCATCTCCCAAAAGGTCGAACTGACGGCCAGGGGACGCGTGTTGGCCTCGTTGGCGCTGCATTCATCCGTGCAGGAATGCCAATCAGGTATTTCTCTGTACCAAATCGGTCCTCGATACTAGCCGTAATGGTTACTCATCTGACTGTCCACGTAAGATAAACATCCGAATCCAAGACGATTCCGAAGTACTCATTGGCATCACTGAATTTGATGACATCCGCTCCATGTGCGATCGCCGTCATTACTTGTCCACCGAGTCGGAAACGGCGCTACGCGTAAACAAGTTGTATTCGCGAAAAATCTGTGATCATGTTGCAAGTGTGGAACGGCCAGTAATCCGGATAGTTGGTGTGAAAGTAAATTCTCGACGGTCGGACGTAAAGGAGGACCGATAATAAACCGATACATTCCGTCCGGAAAAAACTGGTGCGGCCGCGTATAAACGGAGAAATGGACCGAAAGAGTATCCGGTCCATCCGGTATCACGAGATCATTCGTAATACTATGGTTGGTATAGGGTTTGCGCCTCGCTCGACGGAGTAGATGCGCCCTGCGAGGCGGCCGTCTCTAGAGCGCGTAGTATCGTAAATAACGAGTCGTACGTTTGAAAACACGGTTTAGATGTATACAGTAAAATCAAAATCATCATCGATAATAAGAGGATTATGAACGTGCCGAGGTACCGTCTGAATTTCATGGTCAAACGGCAGGCAAAGTATGTACACTATATGGGCATACAACTATGTACACGAAAGTGACGAAACACGAAACGTTTGTTAAACCTCGACAACTGTTCAAATGGAAGATTGTACAGGCAAACAAATTTGCGCAAATTGTGCCGAGTAGTTTTTTTTTGCCACTAAATATTCCTAGGCGTTCGTCTGCTTGCGCAGAAGTTTGTTACCCGCCGCAGAGGACGTCAAGTTTGTAAACTAATGGGTAAAACAACACACGTCTGGCGTTGATTGTCTGATTCACCTAATATCTAATAACTGCGTTATTTTGGTAAGGTTGCAAAGGATAGAACCTCATGATATTCTGCATTTAGACTTTTTATTTTAATATGGCGGTATTAGGAGGTCAAGGGCTGTGTTTGTACTGGATAGCCCACATACTGGTGCTAGAAAAGCTGTTACTTTAGTATTAATTTTCTTTCGCTATTCATGACAAATTTGGTCTCTTTTGGCAGTTTAAAATTTTCTGAGAATACCATATAAAAGGAAAGAAATCAGGAAGTTCTCCTCTCCTCTCGTGCAAGCTTTGGTTGAGTGTACACGTCTCGTACTTGTAGCTTTATTTGCGCATTGATTTCGGTTGAAGCATTGCCGGGAAACGTACATTAAATGTTATAGTAGCTTGACTGTAATATTCACTCTGAATTTTCCTTCATCTGGGAAAAACAGCGGTGACGTATCCTACGTGTTAAATTAAACCTTCGCAATCGGCTTTTCGCGCCAGTGGCCGTTAGGGCGGTGGTTAGCACAATTTCCAAGTACACGCTTAGCGGACGAAATCCACCGTTGCGCCATCAGGACAATCAAACTGATAAGCGAACGGTCTTAACGTCGATATACTCAGGACCAAACTGCAGCTCCGATTGGTCGATGCGCCTAAGGAGTTTCCAGTTTACGATGAACGTGCGCTTCGCTTCGCTTCGTTTATGAAAGTGCCTGCAAGTCATTTTCGCTCATTTCCAACACTTTCACTTTTCAGCTTCGGATTTTTTACATCTACTCGAATTTGACCCCTTTTGCATTTTTGCTGTACGTTACGCTAAGGTCATAGGTGGCCGATCGTTGCTAATGTCCAACTGAACCAGCCCAACTGCGCCCTCATTATGTCCGGCTGTCGAACGACTGCGAAGCGTATCCAGCGTGGAGAGTGGGAGAATGCGTCGACCAGTGCACGGAGGATACCTGACGCCAGAGAAATCTTGCAACCGGAGATGATCGAGCTGCCACTTTACCACCATCCATGGGACAACTGCAAGCCCCCGCCAGCCAACGGAATGATTCCCGAGGGATATGGGCATAATAAGTTCACTTACGCATTCGGTAAGTTAAACCATTTTCGTTCCGTAGGGTTTCCGTTTAAATCTCAGTATCATTTGAAGTATCAGCATACGCGGTATTTTAACGTTTTGGAGTGGAAGAAATAATGAACGCTATTTTGTTTAGTTTACCACTGCTTCTGTTTGAATTAACTATATAGTAACAAATTAACAACATATAATTGAGTTCAGTACTAGCATGTTTCTGACATATTTTATCTGGTATTAATGCAGATGCCTGACCTATTTTGTTGCTGTTTTGCAGATCCAAAAAACCCCGTTCTTCCATACATAGCTCCTCTCCCAAGCGTCAAGGCTTTTACATCCACGTCAAGCACCATTGTTCTGGCGGAAGATGGTCCAAGTAAGAAAGGACCCTCCGACGGCCCGCCAGTCCGCAAGCCTGCAAAGGGACCATTGGGCGATGTCGTGGATTTCCTGTCTAGCTTTGCGAACCATTTCTGTGCATCCTGCATGTCGTACTGCTGCACAAAGAAGGCTCATCGTTCTCCAGTCTGGGCCTTTGAAGTTTACCCTCCCTCGGCCCCTAAGCCTGCGGAAAAGCCATGCGGATCATATTGCTATCTTCGTTCAGAATCGTGCCAAACCTGGACACTGGATGGAGACGAGACTGAAGCCGCCAAACTGAAAACCCTCCTGAAAGTGCTTCTAACGGAGCGGCCGCAATGCGACGGGGACAGTGATCGAGCTACGTGCTGCCAGCTTGCTGAGATTATTGAACGGCCGTGTGGAACAGTCTACTATGTGATCCAGGCGCTGATTGATACCGCTCCACAAGGCTGTCAGCCAGTCCGTCCGCGTAAGTTCAGATCACGGTTTCAAAATGTTCAGCTCACAGTGATTGGTTATTGTTTACACTTACAGGAACTGCAGTAGATTCGGTACCGTCCACATCCAGCCGATCTCACCAACGGAAAAAGGACGTCAGAAAACTTGAATACAAGGGATGCCACCATCCGCGCTATTCCTGCCAGAATCCCAAGGCAAAGTGTCCCTGCTCCAAAAACAAAACCGGTTGCTACGCTGCGTGCCGCTGTTCCCCGGAGTGTAAACTGCGAAATATGTGTCAATGCACGGCCGGTTGCTCCCACAACGCACCAAACTGCTTCTGCACCCGATCCGACCACATGTGCGTCCAATGCAACGTAGCCCCCGATTTTGGACAGAAGAAGAAGACTAAGTGTGGCCGTTCAACTGTCCAGGGAATGGGTACGTTCATCATGCAGGACGTAAAGGCCAAGGCGTTCATCGACGAGTATACCGGCCAGCGCATGACGAAGGAGCAGAACGACCACATGGCTGACCATCCAGACTTCCCGATGTATGCCTTCGAGACCGCTGAGGATTCAGTAGTGGATGCTTGGCGTTATGGCAACAAGATGCGCTTCATCAACCACTCTTTTAACAACGCCAACTCCTTCTTCTGGGTTGTCAGGGTGAATGGTGAATTCAGGATCGGGGTGTTCGCCGAGCGGGATCTCAAGGCAGGGGAAGAGCTGTTTCTCCCGTATGCGGTGAAGTTCGATCCGAAGAGTGACATGGAGCCGACTGATATGCAGGTGGCCATTGCTGAGTTCGACGACGTGCCTTTGCCACTGGAGGATAGAATACCTGCGGAATCCGGATTGGTGCATGCCGGTCCACTGCCCAGGGAACGGGTTGTTTATGGGAGGGACGTCATGAAGATAAAGGCAGTGTTCTGCAGCGACGATGTGCTGAGTCGCGAAGAGAAGGAGCAGCTCATGCGACAGCTTAACATTGGGCCCGAAATGGATGACGAAGACATGTAGGTCCAAAGCTGCGATTCCTGCATTCTTATTGCCGCATTCCCTCGTTTGTTGCTTTGAGGTTTTAGTTGCATTACCAGTATAGCGCTGTATCATGATTTGTACTGTCTTCTGTTCCTACTGTTTATCGTAGACCATTTTGTTTTCGCCATTAGTCAGCATTTATCTGTTATTTATTTTGTCTTTATCTGGCCATGGGCTGTTGACGTACGGATACTTGCACCGTAGCGCATCTCGACTTTGAGTGGATTATCCCTCTAAACTATCCACGCAATACGTATACAAGTGGAAAGGAATAAAGTCCTGTACAGAATGGCGAATTCTGGACATGCAGTACTTATAAGCACGCACTATACCGTACTAATATTCGCTATTCGTAAAGACTTTATTAGCATTCGCTGTATAAATAGCCGTACGAGACGCACTGTTTCGCATTGAACTACACAGGAATGATGTATACGTATACTTGACGGCTTCTATAGTTCCGGTGTCCGTAGTTTGGTCGGTTTAAAAATTGTCGTTGGGTTTAACGCGAAGAAGGGACAGCTTTTGGTGGTCTGACTAAAAAAATTCCACAAGCCAAACAAATAATATTAGGTCTTTACAGAAACTGTATAGGGGTTC
>JAQGAU010002552.1:0-15197 GCA_034698045.1 Paramacrobiotus richtersi
TCTGATTTTCTGATTTTTTAATTTTCTGATTATCTGATTTTCTGATTTTCTAATTTTTTTTGTTATCTGATTTTCTGTTTATCTGATTTTCTGATTTTCTGATTTTCTGATCGCACCATTCTTCTTTGTCCACACTTCTGTTGCATTTCAAACGGCTGCGGGTACAACAAGTTGTATAATGCTGTTGCAAAAGGGAAGGAAACCCCTCCCCACCGCGACGTTTCAAAACAACAGCTTTAAGTGTTGTAGGAAATATGTTAAGCAGTACGTCGCGTTCATCCTTTCCATATGCAGTACAAATCAGGTAACAAATCATGAACGCGGTCATACTTTTCGCGAAATACGCAAAAAACCCTGCAAGAAAACCCCTGTTCATATTTTTTGTAGCGAAGACTTTGAAAACTTGTTGTATCTGAATTGCAATACGAGTAGCCTAAGGGTACAACAACCTGCGCTATACAGTGCCTGAAAATCAAATTCTTCCTTATGATCCGTATACAAGCGCTGACATTTTCTGGTACTCCTTGACAATAAAAGCAATTCAATAACAACGAGCAGACAGGCTGATAAATACGCTAACAAGGCGCTGGTCCGACATTCAAAATTCAAAAAAATTGTTCGAATTTAAGATCCCGTGCCGACGCGCTGTAAGCGCAAATTAAGAAGAAGTTTATATATTGCAGCTGCGTCAGAATGAATTGCTAGGAGGCGGTGGTATCTACATGATGACCTTGGTGCAACGTCGAATAATGTTTGGTGCCCTGTATCGCCGTCCATGTACCTGTCGCATGTGCACCGAGGAATACGTAAGCTAGTCATATAATATGCATTCTGATGCTGCTGTGTACATATGTTTCTATGCTTTGTACCGCTTCAGGACGCGGAGATAAATCCATTAAAATGTGTGACCACAGGATGTATGGAGCGCATTCCAAGTGATAGACGAGCTCTAGAAGCGTGTCCACAATGTGGCGCCCTTAACGGGGATCGGCTGCGGAAACTGAAACAGCTGATGGTTAAACATGAGAAACTGCCCGCGCATACGCCAGCGGGTGCTGCACAGGTGAATGGTCTGTTTGTCGAATTGGAGACTCTGGATCTGTTGCATAAAGACGCGCACTTTCGTATCATCGGCGGACCTGGTGGAACGGTACATACGGAAATGGGACGATACGCCGAGGCATGGGATAGGTTATCCAGTTTAACTGCCCCCATACGGTACGTACGTTCCCGTTAGTTTGATTTATTGGTGCGTCTTTTTTATGGCTTTAGTTTACTTAATAAATCGATGGCACCCCGAATCACCCGATGACCAGCTTCATGGGCGCTTTGATGAAATCGCGGGGTTGTCGTTAACTGATTCAGTACATAGTTCAACCGCTGAAAAGCTAGACTTTGAACTACCTTATTTGATGGCTGTTTTAGTTTTTTTTCCCGCTCTTTTTCTGTAGTCCTTACATCTGAGAATCGTCTTCCAAAGACTCTGTACATTCTGTTTCTTGAAATTAATAAAAGTCATACACTAGTACGTATATCAACGGCTGACAAATTAATTTTATGTATGGTATGCAACCATTGCGTAAAATGCTTTTGCGACTTTCAGTACGGTGTATCCGAAACATCATATCGGTCTTGCACGCTGGCTGAAACAAGTTGGTGATTTGCCCGCTCAGTGGTTTCTGCATCTGGGCGAATATGAAGGTCAAAAGTACTTCACGGAAGTCCTGCCAACAGCAGCGAAATATCTGTTGGAAGCGCAAGAGATCTACAAACTAATCTCGGGAGAGGGCACAAAATTCGAGAAAGATGCCAAAGATAGATTGGATGTCTACAACGACCTGTTGAAGTGTACGGATGCATGAAGAAACCTGCCGATCGCACGAAAGAAAAGAAAAGACCGATACCAAATTACACGTACTGTAGATCTTGGGTCTTTATGGTTGTTAGTGTAGTTTCTACATTGAATTGTCTCTTTAGGGATGACATCCTTTGTTCCGCGAACGGTGTTATATGGAATGATTGCTATTGCTGTCGGTAATTATGGTGTATGGTACTGATGTCGGCTCTCAAATAGTCAGTTGGGCAAGCTTTTATAATAACATGTACAGCGCTTGATTGAATACTAATAGAGATACGATAATCTTCTGTGTGTCTGTAATAATGTAAAAACAGACCTAAATAATAAACACACTTTTGTACAAGAACATTTGTTCGCGTTCCCCTTGCAACTCTTGTCGCCGTGGATGGAACTTTTTGCCACAAGTTTCTCAGTTCCCTCTGTTAGGTATCGGCTGTCTGCTTCCATTTGACCACGTTCTCTTTATTCAGTTGCCAGTACTTCCGGTATCTTTCTTGCTAATCGATACAGCGGCCGAATTAAGTGTTCCGCACTTACAAACATCCTTGTGCTCCGTTGTCCTAAACCAGTTCCCCGGTTCAGCGTGGGACTGTTTCCTCTTTACGGGGTTGCATGTGGCGATCTCTAGGCAGACACATTTCAGTAAAACAATAACTTTACCGTTCTTTTCCAAGTTAAGGTGAGTTTGTGCTCGGTCTCTGTCTATCGTTGGAATTCTGGAGCCGCTGCTCTACAGTGATTATTGTTATAAGGGATATTTGCCAGCCTACACTGCACAAAGTTTGGCTGAACAAATGTGAGTCACCTTTACGTTATACCTCCCCCGTGTGGCGGGTTTTCCGGTGATCCTGTACGTTGACTGCGTTATCACTGCGTATTCATTGAATCATCATGCAGTCACGTTTGGTGTCGGCTATCTACATCGCAGCATATGCAGTTTTCTCCATTCGTTGCAGTGGTTTAGGGAAAAATAGTTACTCGTACCCTTTGACGACATTCGGACTTTATTAAGTACAGTCGGTAGAAATTACAGTTTTCTCTTTGAGTCTTCCAAAAAAATGTACACAGAAAACGCCGCAGTTCCGCCGAAGACGTGCGCAGCTGGAGATGTGGTCCTCTCCTGCGAACCATGGGTCTGGTCCTTTCAGTATCGATTCCACAAGGGACGATGTGCACAGTGTTTTAAAGATTCGGATTGCCTGCTCGCATGTTCCAGCTGTAAAATGTATCGCTACTGTGATGCACGGTGCCAGGTACCGTGAAAGCTCGATATAACTCACAATTTTCAGTCGGTTCTTGGCGTTCCTTCTGAAACCGACAGTGATCAGTGATTCCTCAGCATGGTAAATCTATATGGTTTCTTTTATTCAGACGATGAACTGGAAGAAGGAGCATAAGCACGAATGTGAAATGCTGAAAGGCATTCAGGCCAACATCCTGAAACACAAACGCAGTTTTGACCACGAGTGTCAATCAGGAGGATGCAGTAAATATGGATGCTGCACTGTCGAGATCCTTGTGGCCAAAATATACAACAAAATCTTGGTTTGTAATTTATGACTTACAGTTGTTAGTTTAATTTAGTTCAAGCGGCGAATTATCGATTAAATGCTGCGGCGACAATTTTAGAGAGGTGCCAAGGAAGAACTGGTAGGATTTTGCGGAAAAAAAGACTGCTATGGAAATTTTGGGTTTGTTTCTCTACGATGAAACCTACGATAAGGAGTAAGTGAAGTCCAGTTTTCACCATGCTAGGTTGTTTGCGTGCCATGCATCTGTATGCTGTTTCAGTTTGAAACTACCTGATCGAGCCATGCGTAAGCTTTGCTGGACTCCGCAGATGGAGAGGATTCCGGGCTTCGTGGGACTAGTCAGGAAGATCTACTACAATGTACTGCCAATTCGGGATGCGTAGGGAAAGAATTTCATAGAGATGATCGGGATCTTTCCGCAAGCTTCACACCGCGACATGACGCCGGTGTGCTGGGATATCAATGTGACCATGGATTTGCATGGACGGAACTTGGTCGTCCGCGCCACCGAAGATATTACTAGTTTCACTGGATTAAAGAATGTAAGTATCGAATAAGTACGGTGTGTAGTACGGTAACCCCGATCTGTGACTACCGGTTTGTCTTCGCCGTCAGACAGTCTTATTTGTTTCTAATAAATTCTGGTCCCGCTAATGTGGATGAAGTACCAATGCTTTGCTACTCCACCTGCTCGAGTAACAGTTTTTCTGAGGCACAGCGAAAAGGTTGTATTCTTGAAGAATAAAACGTTTTTATCGTATTTCGGAAACGCTGTTCAGTAGTAGGGCTCAGTAGTAATTTTAATCGCCTGCAGCCTGCAGGTCAATCTTTGGAAATACAGTAGTACTTCCAGTAGCAGCAAATAGCAAGCAACACTTGTGCATTAACTTACCGTGCAACGCTGACCTGCACACGAAAAAGCAATCATATTGCAAAAATAATACTCGCAATTGCAACCAGCAGAGCCAGACTAGTGATGTCGAGTGGTAATACAAAGAACTTTTGTTTACATACTTCTATTGCAGTTGCGCCAGAATGAGCTGCTAAACAGCGGTGATATCTACACACTGTCCTTGGATCGGCGTCGGGAAGTGTTTCATCGACAGTATGGCCGCCCATGTGCTTGCCTCAAATGCACCGATGAATACGTAAGCGAATGACCATTCTGATGCCACTGTGTATGTTTCTATGCGTAGGCTTTGTGTCTTTGTAGGACGCGGAGATCAATCCCATGAAATGTGTAACCAAAGGATGTATGGAGCGCCTTCCAAGTGATAAACGAGCTGAAGAACCTTGTCCACAATGTGGGGCCGTTAACGAGGATCGGTTTGGCAAAGTGTGTCCCTTTATGGTCGAATGCGATGGCCTGCTGTTGCATACAGCAGCGGGTGCTGCACTAATGAACCACTATTTCCTCAAGATGGAGGCTCTGCATATACTGCATGAAGACGCGCATTTCCGTCTCACTGGACTGCGCGGGGGAACCGTAAATGCCAAAATGGGACGATATGCCGAGGCATGGGATACGTTATCCAGTTTAATTGTTGGCGTAAGGTATGTCCAAATGGATTTTTTTGATTGGCCGGAATTTAAGAATAAATGAATGACATGCAGTTACCGAAAACTGCAAACATTCTGAATCTGCAGCTAGTCCGACCGCCACGAACCTTGTTGTCATACAGATTGTAGGGCCGTAACCAGTTTAATGAAAGCTTTTCTGTCATTTATCAATTATTGTTTTCGGGACACGCAGTATCTTACGTATTCGTAATCAGTAAACTTGCTTACTCCTGCAACTATGCGAACGTGCAAATACAGCATGCAGTACATACAACATTACGTTTACATATTATATGTCCCTCTGTTAACTCGAAGTATGGCTAACGAAACTGAAGACTGCAAAGTGGTGTATTCCATCGCGGTTTGTCAATGTTCTGGTTGATATGATTGCTGACATACGTATGGTACCATCGTTTTGAAAAATATAGTATTTTGTGACTTGCAGGGCGGTTTATCCGAAATATCATATCGGTCGTGCACGCTGGCTGAAACAAGTTGGTGATTTACCCTCTCAGTGGTTCACGCATCTCGTCAAAGATGAACGTGAAAAGTTCTTGACGGAAGTACTGCCTAGAGCGTCGGAATATCTCTTGGAAGCGCAAGACATCTACAAACTGATCTCGGGAGAGGGCTCCAAATGGGAGAAACGTATCACAGATACCCTGGCTCTCTACAACACACTGAAGCCGATGCCGTCGGCCTAACGAGAACTGCCTCTCTCATAACGAAAATGGAAAACAGTGGTAACAAAACATAGGCTGTTGGTTCTTTGCCTAGAGTTAGTACGCTTATTTTTCGCTGAATTGCTGTCGGAATGACATCTTTTGTTCCTGGTACTGGTATAAGCTAAACTGATATAAATTAGAGGAAGTGTTCTGTCGGTCTTCAATACGTTTCCTTCGAAGTATAAGGTGATGAAATTATTGTGGTTGTTGTTGTTTATTTTTGTAACTCTGACTGCTTTAGTTATCCGCACCATGCTGTTTATGCTGCTTTGTATGGTTTTGTCAAATAAAGAAGTGGTACTGATAATTGATCATAATTCTGTCTGCGAATGATCTAAATTACAGTACTAATGCCGGTTAAATCTCTTGGCCACGCTCGTTAGACACGTTTTTATCAAACAACGCCCGTCATAAAAGAAAATTTTTCCGCAAGTTGCACACCTCCATCTGGTAGGTCTCCGACGTTTTTTTCCGTTCGACCACTCTTTTCCATAGTTTACATGATATACTTGGGACTTAGGAGTATGCACATACTTGGGAGCTGGGGAGTAGTTATTGTTTTCTTGATAATCGACATAGCGGATGAAGTTTTTCATTATTTTTTTCCGCCTATGCAGCGTGTGATCGTTGGTCATGAATCATCTTCAGGAATTGTGCCAGTGGAGGAAGATACTTATTCCGGCACTCGTGGAGGACTCACTTGTATATATATACGTTCAAACTGTTTACACGATAGCTGTATGGTGCTGGGTAAGTTGGCCAGTTCCTGTTGCACAGCGTTGAGGTATTAAATAACAGACTAATAAGTGTCTGTCAAAATCGAACTAAAATTTCAGACAGCCAGTGCATTGGAAAGCTACAAATTTGCATCATTTCAAGCATTATTTATGGTAATTCGGTTTTACGCAGTTGCTGACAAAGTTTATTGCGTTGATTTGTTTTGTAACTGCGATACTGGGATTGGATATCGAACTAAAATACGTTGAGATACCGACCTCGTTATTCTGTACGACACTACAAAAATCTATATTTTAAATGGAATAACATCTTAGTTCAGCTAGTGGCTCGTGATACGTGGCACCTTACATACACACACTTTGCTTGTATTGTAAACAAATGCAAGGGTTTACATGTACTTCTAGTATGTTTGACTTTGATCTCATATTTAGAAGTACCTAATTTGCCGCTTTTCCTCTTCTTGTATCGATTGTGAACGTCTATATTGGTTTATATTTTCTGTCCAAATTTTCGTCCAGAAACACTCTAACCTTGTCGTATATAATAGTGATAATCTTGAAAACATGATTGGTTTTTTTGCCGTTCGAGACCCTTTGCTTTCTATCGGAGATATGAATAGCCTTTTACAGGAATCACGCGGCAATAATGGATGCAGCGGATTAGCGATTGCAAAACCCTTGCTTTATTCGGAAAGGCCTAAGACCAGAGTTGCTAAATTACATAACGGTCCACATTCATGTACCATCTGCGATGCATTCCAGAATCGCGTTGCCGAATGTTCGCAGTTCTCGAGCCAGGTCAGCAGCTGATAACCGTTCCGAAGCGGTGAAGCATAAACAACGCTGAGTGACGGGTACTAAAACATTAAGTATCGAATCCGTGATGGAATTAGCAATTACCGGAATAAAGCCATTCAAAATACGCTCAGCATATCGAAGATCGGTGAGGCCTTCCGCTTCAATCCTTTGATCCTCTTTCTGAAGCCACCACTTATCGCTATCCATAACCGCATTCGCCAGTTGTACAATTATGCACCCGAGGCTCCAGACATCGGTTTTCCGTCCTGGCATGACCTCTCCTATTTCAAGGTATCGCTTTAGCATTTCCGGTGACATAAACCGTATGACGCCCAGGTAGCTCGTCACATCACGTGAGCATGTCTTGTTTTGCTGCATTTGTATTGCGTTATCGAGATTACCAATCACTAATCGGGTTTGATTGCTTTCCATTCGCTTAACAAGCACACTTCGTGGCTTAAGCTCGCCATGTATGACATTGCTCTGGTGGAGAAATTTTATCCCTTCCGTGATTTCCATTGCATAACGAAGTGCTGCAGCTTCGAGCAGCACGCTTCCGTTTTCCTTGAGTTCTTTCAAGTGCGAACCTAGGTCTTTACCTACGTACAGCAGACGATGACTTTTATGATACGTATTACCGATGTAACTAATTTATATTATCAGGATTCTCACTAGAACCATCTGTGCTTCTCCTTCGGCAAGGCAGGATCAAAACATGGAAGTGGAAACTTCCACTGGAAGTTTCCACTGGAAGTGCAAACTTCCAGTCTGGAAGTGTCACTGTCTAAAACCTGGAAGCACTGGCTAAAACATGGCAATACAATACAAAACCTGGAAACGCACTAGTTCGTCAAAATGTTTTGTGTCTTCCGTAAATTTGAACAAAGAAGTACAGAATTTTGTGCTGCACATAGTTGTACATATCTGCTGAGGGGGTGTATACTATGGTGCAGTAAATAATGGAGTTCCCTGCATATGAGCTGCCGAGCGCAGTCCGCCGCACAGGCAGCGAAAGTAAATACTAGGACCTCTAGATTGTCTATATTGTACAGACATCATTACAGGTAGGTGAGCATGTTATGCCCAAATATCATAGACGTTTCCGATATGGGTCTTAGCTACCAGTATGTAATTTTAATCTGGTCGCTCATAGACTGATAAATTTTCAACTGAATATCAAATTTCGTGCAATACGGAGAAAGAAGCTGAATGTCTGCTCTGTTAGAGAGTAAAAGGAACATGACTTGCCAATTCGTAAGCTGTTGCAGTTATAAAAGCCAGACCAGTCAGTATGATCGTGATATTTTGCCACCCAACTCCCAAGTAACAACCACAATGCTCAGTCGAGCAGTTCATTCCACTTGTTAGAAAAAAATGTTTTCTCGATTCTCTTATCGGAGAAACGTGACAGCTGCGACTTGCCATTCGCAACGTTGCAAAGCACAGCAATTAGGAAATATTGCATATGAACGCATGCGCCTTGACCGTTAAATCGAAAACCTCAGTCACTCAAATTTCCTGCACATTTTTTACACGCTCGTTCACGCTTGCAGTTGTAAGTTAGAACTTGTGGTTATAAGTTTCTAATGGTTTTGACTGCCACTCGCTAATTGTGCTGTACCGCTGATTAAATGCCACTACCTGAACGGTTTAGCACGCCATTTGCATGCGTAAAATGGAACACCGGAGCGGTAAAGGGCCCGAAGAAGCGGTAAGTAAGCACATCGACAGCGAACAAAGATGACAGTCCTATGTTAGTTGTGTAATGCACAGTTCCGCAAATTTGTGATTACCATTAGGGCGATGACAGCAGTTGGGTCACGGAGGACAATGGAAGGTCACCTTCTCCTGTGGCAGCCCGTAGCCGACAACGCGCATGGTAAGGGTTCAGCACGCAGCTGGAACTATGGCTAGGTGATCGCAAAGTGTGCAAAAGGTGTGGTATTCCGGTCCAAAAAAATTAAAGAAGAGGAACTATAAAGGTGTCGGAAATCAGCATTACCGTTACCGTGCATTTTCCCTTTCATATCCCCGTTATTTTGCATTTAAATAATCAGCGTATATGTCTGTCTTTGCAGTATATCGCGTTAATATTTGCACACAGTTGTATTCCGGGTGTTCTGGTGCAGCTTCGATGACCTTCTACTGATTAGCTCTAGTATTGGTTAATGTTCCTCACATTTCGCTTGTTTGGCTGCTGTCAGTCTGTCGTTATGATATCCTTATAATCATTCACTGCACACTTGTCCTGATGTACATAGGTTCTAATTTGGTATCTGGAAAAACGCCGTTTTTACGGAACAATATTTTTCGCCTCAGGGATTTACAACGTAACGTACCCAACAATGTTTCGTATAATGGTCAGAAGTCAGGTGCAGAACTGCCAGACTGCCACTTCCATGTTTTAGCCAGTGTTTCCAGGTTTTAGAAAGTGACACTTCCAGACTACAAGTTGACACTTCCAGTGGAAACTTCCAGTGGAAGTTTCCACTTCCATGTTTTAGACCCTGCCCTTCGGCAATCGATTGGACAACGCTAACCAGTTTATTAAAGCTGCTTTCCCGGCCTACAGTAAATGACGCTCGATTGTAGTTATCAGATAATTGACATGCTGTAGATGCTTCTTCGACTGCGTACTGTACGTCTGCACCTGCTGACACACCGGATCCTGTATTTGACCCTCTGAAACACTGGGGGGTGTACGACAGTTTGATGAGGCATTAGATATAAAGTTACTACAGTAACTCTACTACTACAACTACTACAGTAACTCTAGCCAACACCGATGGGCAACGACGGTTAACGAAAAAAGGTTCCCTAGTTGTCCTTTTAGCTGACCATGTAGTCAGAAGTGAGCCGGCGAAAAAGTGAACAACAGCGAGATTTTTACCGGATTATTTAACCCGCAGACATACCTTCATAATACTCCATCAGCACCTCAATCCCTGCTTCTTTTTGTCCACCAAAAACTGAAATTTTGTGATATACGGCTATTTGATTGTGTCGCAATCCAAGCAATCTTTTCCACCAGCGACGTTGCTGCCTCCATTGTACGATACCGTTAAATTGCGATCTTTTGTGATAGCGGATGACTTTAACCGCCACCAAGTCTTCACCCAAGAAATCTTCACGGACCGTCACTTTTGCTATGTAAATATCGCTAAAAGTGCCTCGGACGAAGAAATCTGCCGCCCTATATTCATACTGACACTTGCAGCCAAACGTCTCATCTTGTATCGCTCCGAAATTCATTTGAATGGAGTTTTCTGCATTCAACAATCGATTTATAACCGTGTTTCCAGAATTCTCGTCTTCATTTGGTTCGTCAGTCCTTTGCATTGAAGCCGTTGGTGCTGATTTAATGATAGCGTCTAACTCGTGTACAACATCCTGCGCTGAACATCTGTCAGTGCTCGCTATACACAGACAGCGCCTAATGCAAGACCTAAGTTCTGCTGGAATAGAATCATCAACGAATGGGCCATAGCCGTCAATAATTTTGATAATGAAACTGCTGTCGGGAATCTGGTCGGCTTCCAATTTCGTTGTATCTTTTTCTAACCATTTCTCGTTTCGGCCGATAATGCGGTCGGCTAGAGATAGAATGATACATCCCAGACTCCAGACATCTGTTTTCCGCCCGGGTAACTCTTCTAGTGTTTGATTAGTGAACTTTTTCAGCATTTCCGGAGACATGTAACGGTAGGTTCCGCGCAGATGCGAAAGGTCATTTGCGCATGTCTGGTGGTCTTGCATTAGAACAAAGTCATCCAGATCCCCAATCACAAGTCTTTCCTCTGTGTCTGTTATGTGTTTAACAAACACATTGCCCGGCTTCAAGTCTCCATGTATGATGTTGTTCTGATGTAAGTAGCATAAGCCCTCCGCAATGTCAATGGCATAATGGACAGCTTCTCTCTGATCCAGCAAAGTTTCGTTTTCTATGAGTCTTTGCAGGAACGAAGCTAAATCTCCACCTAGACATACATAACAGCACGTCAAATTCTATATAACTGATGTCATGAAAAGCAGATACACGGAAATTGCACTTGTACTGTACTTTGGGGCATCTTTCTGCCGTGAATGCTCCAGTCACCCGACTGAGGCTCATGTTATTATGGCCATGGTATTACAGTTGCATTTACTTACATATATGGACAACTGTACAGTATCTGCACAATGACGCTTTGCTACTACCTTTGAAATTATTCCCTGCACTTTCGGCATTATCGACCGAAGCGGAGCGAAGGTCCTTTATACTCAGCTCAAAATGAGTTTCGTGTCGGTCGGTCGGTAGACAGCGGAAATTTATTATTATTATTAATAAATAATTATTAATAATAAATTTATTAGAAATAAATTATCCTTCGCTTCGGTCATTCAGTGCCCGCAATCAGCGAGTGCACTTTCCTAGTAGTATTTTTGATTTACGGGAGCGACAAAGTTACATATTTACAAGTGCTGAAACTTCCCTTAAGGCACACGTACCGCGGCAATATTCCATTAGCAGTTCGACGGAAGCTCCTCCACGCGCCTTGATTACGGTGATTTTGTGGTACACAACTAGGTTTTTGTGCTTAAGGTGAAGTAACATTTTTATTCGATCTATCCACTTGATCCAACTGTCCAGATTGATCAGAGGCTTTTTGTTTTTCGCCAGGTGGAAGACTTTGACCACCACAAAGCGTACGCCGGTGAAATTACCACGACTCCGCACAGTTGCTTCGTAAACATTTCCAAATCGACCTCCTCCAATGAAATCTGCGGTTTTGTAACCGTACTGACAAGTGCTGCCGAATGACTGATTTTGAATTATATTGTTCGTCTCCATAAAACATAAAAGAATTGCATAATATTATTGCATAATAAATGTGTTATGTAAAACTGCAACAGAAGTACAGTATACTCTGCGCGAGTTTGTAGGCACATAGAACTGATAAGTTCTTCGATGTTACACACATTCTTCTGTGGAAAATATATTAATATGGAACACCAAACACGTTAGTGCAAATCCGGTACGTAAATAAGTAGAAGATAAGATTGCACAGTACTTCGACAAACAAATGATAAGATAGCCGATGCACAGAGCGGTGCTCGTATTGCATTGCGTATGTACCAGCCAACCGCAACCAGACTCAATGACCTTCTTACAGTTAGAAAACAATTTCAAACAGAGACAGACAGCCGCATGGCTGAGCGTGCGGTACAGGTGTAGGTATCAAAAACCACGCAAATTTAAAGCAGTGAATCTGTCACACTCCAGAAATCCCTGACACCATGTGCTAAAACACACGCTTGTTACCTTTGACCGCAACCTAAAGGAAACGGTACTTGCCCCAAGTGCTTGCGGTGTGCCGTATGTCACTCGAATGCTGGATATGGAAATTTATCTATCTATTCAGCCGCCTACTGGCAGAATTATTATTTAGTTGGATAACATCACATTTCCAGTTGATCCAGTAGTATGTAACAGTAGTTTTTCTGTGCGGCCTCAGATTTCTGTTTTCTTGAACTGCTGTATGCCGGTAGAAAAAGCCACGGTTTCGTCGCGAACATTCGCTGCAGGGGATGGAGTCTTCTCCTGTGAACCATGGGTCTGATTCTTTCAGACTTTCAGCATAGATTACACAAAGAACGCTGCAGCTGTGCACAGTGCTTTATTGAATCAAGCGGTATGCGCGTGTAGCCGGCAGGAATGTTTGCATGTTTGCTGTTTGTGCATCAAACACTTTTCACAAACACCAAAAAGTGTTTGATCTATGGTTAAGAGATGGGGCCGGCAGGAACGTTTGCACCCAAACACTTCTGCCCGTAAAATCTGTTTGACCAAACATCTCTGCCCGTCAAATATGCTTGCTCAACCTGACTTCTCGGAATGAAGCGCACGCATCTAGACTCAAGCTCAGACCAAGCTGCAGAAGTTTCCTGCAGTTATCACCGCAACAGATCAGCAGTTTTCTTTGTAGTTCAGTACTCACATTTTCGTGAATTCTGAAGTTTCACTCATGAACAAGGAGGCGCTTGTCTTATTTGTTGTATATGTCAGGAGATGGTGGCAACAAGAAACGCAAAAGAAGACAGCGGCCGGATGTGCAACGTTTGATAGACCGGGTGGTAAATGATTTGTTAAACATGCATGGTATGCCACCCATTCACCAAAGGCACCTGCTGTAGCTGCGTCTGTGTTGTTTCGAGAATTTCTACGAATGAAAATGTATAATGTAGAGTCATTATTGAAAGTTCTAGTTGAAAGTCAGTTATTTGTCCTGTGTTGTGGTGAATTGTCATAAGCTTAAACCTGATTTCACATGACACGCGCTCGAAGTTGAAGCGAAGAAACAGCTGAAGTGCCGCTACTGAGACTATGCAGCTGGCGCCATATTATTTTGTAAGACGCGGCGGGCCGACTGTTCCACCTGGCTGGAACAAGAGAGACAGCTATCGCGCTGAGCCTGTGGCTACATGCGCATAAGGAGCGATGATCCGAATCTTGGCTGCATTTGAATGCGATTAAGTACAGTCATCGCCGTTCTCTAGCTGCGGCGATGGTACAGTGTAATTCGATATCATTTCGGTCAGTACTGCTTTGAGACACTGTCCATTGTCCGGCTAATTAGACTTCGCAATTACGCTGCCTATCGCAAAGGCTATCCAAACCATATACAGCTAACAGCTCTGCCCGGCATACATATGCTTTGAGCCTCAAACACTTCTGACCGGCATATCTGTTTGATGTTCAAACACTGCCGACCGGCATATCTGTTTGAGGTTCAAACACTTCTGCCCGGCGTATCTGTTTATGTCTCAAACCCTTCGGACCGGCAAATCTGTTTGAAAGCTTAAACACTTTTTCCTATTCAAGACTGTTTGAGGCGCACGCGCTTCTGTCTAATAATGACTGATATACAGGTATCTTACACATATACGGATTCTGCAATCGATGCAGCAGAGTAACATGAGCTTATAGGTACGTAGACAACAGGATCGTTTCCGGCTCGTTACAACTCGGCCATAGAAATCTGTTAAGCTCAGAATTGTTTGAAATACATGTAATGATGCGTTTGTGTTGCAATAACAAGCAGGGCTTAGGCTATTCCGGGAGCACTGTTATCTGTTGTCTGTTTTTGTGACGTCTTTGGCCGGACATTTTTCCCGGTTTGGCGCCAAGAGCGGTAAAGCTGGAATGATTGCTGTCGAAATTATTCTAGATGTCATCGTTTTCTGTGGACTACCTGGAGTTTCATAACTCTTATTAAGCATCTGATAGAAATGAGTTCAGAAAAATTTGGTTAATAACTAGAGATTTAGTACACGAGGTTTTCTTCAAACGTTTATTAGAAAACCCGAGAAAAATTGGTTAGATATTATTGTAATTATCGTGCCAAGTGAAGTTGAATTAATGATTGAAACCAGTTAATACGATACAATCACATGGAAACGTTTGAACACAAACTGGTGTGCCAGAACAGCACCGCTTCAAATTTTCCAGGCTTTACACGAGGGACTACGACGTCTGAATGCTACTCGCATAGATCGTTTCACGCACCGAAGCATATCGTTTCGTTTGCCACCTAAGACAACTCCGCATCCGGTTTCTCTGCTCAGACACAAATCTCAAATGACGATTTCCTTCTCCAGGAACACATCCGATTATCCTCATGTTCCAACGGTCTCAGAACCTTGTGGTTCGAAGAGGAAGAGGCATTCCAGGTACGAGTACAGCCCACGTTTTATCTTCTCTGCCTTATCGGCCGCGGTATTAAGGGTATAATGGTATTATAGTGTGCGCGTCCGATGACGTCATGAATGACGTCATTCGACTCAGTTTTTCTCGCTGATTTTTTTGAGCTATGACCCAGGTGAGGAAAAGGTCATGGGACCGAGATACGGAATTACGGCGAGATATTATAAAACTGCTGGTTTAATCGTCTTTTGATCTGTTTTTGCGGTTTTCTTCGTTGTCCGTTGTGTTTTTCAGCTTCAGCGC
>JAQGAU010002553.1:0-15194 GCA_034698045.1 Paramacrobiotus richtersi
TACCAGTCTTGCCAGACCCTTTCAATCTGCAGTATGTTTCAATGTCATCGACAAAAAGGGTGCATCATCCATTCCTGAAATACCTTGTAGGGTTATTACTTACCATTTTTGGACGGGTTATCGACGTCGTTTGTTTGTAAAAAAATAGCAGTAGAACATTTGTCGCTAGAAAACAATTTGTAAATTATTTACCGTACGTACACAGTGAAAGCTGTCGGCGTTGTTCTGCTTTCAAACAGATTGCGAATAAACTGGGCTACTACACGCTGCGTTGATAATGGCGTTCTCCGTTTATCTGCGTGGTGAGCTGCAACAACAGAGTCCACAGCGGCAGTCATTCGCTACTCGGCCTGAAAACCGTATCAAAACTTAATTGTTAGTGCTGTATCATTGCTTCTGTGTTATCAGCCAAGGGTTACGAGTGCGGCGTAACCTGCGCATTACCGGCAGCTCAATTAGCTCCGACCCATTGAGAGCAAATGCATCGCTGTGCAGTTACTAGTAGTACAGGCCGGTTTTTGAAAGGAAGAAAAACAGCGCACGATAATGCTGGGTGCCGTAGACACACTGGTACAGTGTCTCTACCAGCTGAACGTTTAAACTTCGACAACTTTTCGAGATTTCCGAGCCGACACTTTTGTAGAGAATTGAATTCTCTACATGATGGTATCAAGGTTGAAAACTTTGGACGAATACTGTCCTTTCTGGATGTAGTTGAATCGAGTGTTCCCTAATATCGAGCGGATCTCAGCTTGGTCGTGCCACCGGGGCGCAGTTACATTACGCTTGAAAGCACAGCGTGCGTTTCGTTTTTATTCTCTGATTATTCTTCTAGGGTGCCAAAAATTAAATTGTTAATAGTAATTGAGAGAGTTTGAGATAAGGAATCTACCTGAAGTGTTGATAGTAGCCAAATTGTTTCAGTTCGGAAAGGAAAAACGTTCAAGTATGATCACGTGGTCATTTTCTCTCTGTCTTTCCTTTCAAAACTGTGGTGCGTTATGGTGAAAAGCAACAATAGAGTGGCGCATCGGCGCATGCATTCTCAATGGGTCGGAGCTAATAGCTAACATAGTCAGCAGTGGTCATGCCCCTGAATAGGTTTATGGGGATCAAGCATAAAAATTTCAGACGCTCCTGTTCGAAATAGAATCAAACGCTGCCGGGGTACCATTGCAAGGAGGTGCAACTCTGGTTCCTGTCCGGAATGGTCAATACGTTGTGTGGATGCTGCGTGCACAGCGGCATCGTCGTACTGATTTGTATATGGATGGTTCGTCAAAGAAAGCTGAGACTGTAGCACGTAACCGGGAGACGGCAAAGAAGAACCACTATGAATGTCTGCGAGCTCCATATCTCTTCCTACAAATTGTTGCGAAATTCCCTTTAAGGTTTTGGCGAATCGACAAAAAGCTTTTTAAGTTTTTAGGCTGTGAAATTTTTGAGAAGTTTGGCGATGCTCGATCTAGTGCGTTTTCGAAGCAGCGTTTCTCTTTTGCTATGGCGAGGGGAAGCGCTCCGTATGTTCAGGTACTACAAAGCTCTTTCTTTCCGCTTCGTTAAATGGGAAACCTGGGAGATGCACAAAACGGCACTTCAACTCGACAGAAACTTGTAACGGTAAATAACGTTGCATACAAGTGCGAAGCGTAATCCAGAGGGAAGATGGACGCAACAGGCAGAACTACGTATTCCAGAGATCTTCTGAACTTCCAGTTCATCGGGCAGCTGCTTTACATGTGTATATGGATGTGAAATCTCAAATAACGATCTGATTCTGGTCGCGCAACACTGCGAAAATGCGCTCTTTTGCGAAGTTTCTCACCCTTTTGCTAGGAGATAGTTGAATGAAAGAAAACCGCTGCCAAACGAATTTTTTCATCTACAAAACAGATAGTATGGCTTCGCCATGTGGAAAGGATCACGAAATTAACTACGTATACTAGGAAAGTGCACTCGCTGATTGCGGGCACTGAATGACCGAAGCGAAGAAAGTACGCACATGTAAAGCCTTCCGCATCCCCTCCAGACAGTCGAGGGATTGCTCGTGGCCGACCAAGTTTTGAGAACAGTTAGGCTATGACTGTGTTTTAAGGCTATATTCCTCCTGTTTGACACAACGCACACAACAGTCTACCGTTGCGCGCGCGTATGTTGTATAATACAAGCTTTTGTGTGGTTTGTTGGTCAACACCATGATGTGGCCTAGCGCAAAACGTCCATACGCGCGCCACTTCCGGCTACTGCGCAAAAGGCAGTTGAAGTTAAAAACTTCAACCGGCTGAGATAATTCAACGTTTGCACCAAACCTTTTCAGTTTTTTTCTGTATATAAGTAAACATCTGCTATTCGTTCTGACCAAAAACTATAATATAAAATATGTAGTGCAAATTTTTAATATTTTTTTGAAAACTTCAACACCGTATAATTTTGTGACCTTTCGACCTAGTGGCTTGAATTTGGTTCAGAACGTGTATCGAGAGTTGCCCGATTTTACTGTATATTCAGAATCAAGTTTGGTTCAACTGGTGAATTAATCGCGGCGCTTTTGTGGCGAAAAATTAATTTGAGAAAAGAAATTGTTTTCATATGGCGCTGACCAGACCACATGGACAGTACCGAACTCGGTCCAGTCGGCACAGATCCTGTTTGCCCTTCTTTTATGACCAGCTGGTACCTTTCTCACTAGGCCAAGTAGCCAACTTCCACGGCCGGATTGCTCATTGCCAGGTATATAGCAGATTGTTCATCCCTCAAGTTCAAAGCCAAGTGTGATAGACACGTTTCAAACGCGATATTAATTGCCGTCATTAGACTTTAGATTAGACACATTATAGACTTTACTTCTTGAGCTGAGCACTGGATTACTATAATGTCTGCCCGTGACTTTCGAAAAGATCATCAATGGTGAGTGCATCGTAATAACCGCAGATCGGTTCGAGTTTAAAATGAAAAATATGCGTGTAAATAGCTTTTCATATAAACATATGTATATGTATAGATCACAGTAGGTAATTAACGGTATCTATAGTGAATAACAGCGTACGTTTACGACGATTATGAATTCGTAATATCGTGATGGGATTATCTCCCATCACGGTAATATGCATGATGATCATAATAATTTCGCTTGTACCATGCAGCTCAACAGCGCGACTAACAGTAAACAGCGCGGCGTAACATCGGGTGCAATACGGGCAGCGTGCCATGTGCTGGCACTGACAAGTCAGTGAAGGCCAGAGTGAGTAGAGCTGCAGTTGCCCGACGTGGCCGTTTTACGTACGTCAGGACAGCTAGTCGTACAAACAGTGTACAAACCGTGTGCATGTACATTCCAAATTACTTATTAGAAATTACTGCAGATTACCTCGTGAAAAGCGGTATTTGCGAAAATAGTCGCAGAATATACGGTATTCTATAGAAAAGCTGTGTTATGTTATTCTATTGTATTATTCTGTATTCTTTAGAAAAGCTGTAGAATGCCGTATTAAGAATACGATTGTTGCTACAAGTTTCAGCATTCGAACTTTCCTTTCTTAGTATCATTCTGTTTGTGTTATCAGATTATAGCAGATGATCGAGGAAACGAAAACACGGGCGTACAGTTAATTGCGCATTGAATCAGAGGCAGCAATTGCGGTGTGATGACTCTGCAAACGAGCGCATCTCCTCACACAAAGCCGTCACCCATTCTCAGACAGGTGTACAGTGATTGTCAGCCTTAGCAGCCACATATAAGAATTCTGAGTAGCTTGTTGACGGTTACACTTCTCAATTTTTTATGAATTTTTGTTTTCATCGTATATTCTCGACAAAAACAAGCTCGTATAGAAGATAGAACGCTTTATCAGCTGGAGAAACTCAAATTTTTTGAATTAATCACAGGAAAATCCCCTTAAGTAACAATCATACTATAATTAAGTTCACATTAAGAAATAAAAAAGCAGATAACAAGGTAACGCTACTGCGCAGCAATATTCGTTTTTAAGAAATTGGTTTATTTAAGAATTCCGTTATTTTATAAATCGCTTAATTTATAGGCCGATATTAAACAAATATTAGCTGTTCCAAATGCTGGCTGTAGTATTTAACTTCATCTAACAGTACTTAGTAATTTCGAACTTGTTTGCTTGGCATACAACTGGTACGAAAACAGCAACGTATAACGCACCACAGCCTTGTACGACTGACAAGTGAAAACAATATTATAAATAAATTCCGAAACTGATTGTAAGGGAACGCGCAAAGTTGTAGTACAGCACAGTGGTGCATTGAGCACCGGTACCTAATTTTGTGAAAACGTGAAAATTCGGAGTCATAGGTGTCATAATACAGCACAGTGGTGTATTGAGCACCGGTACCTAATTTTGTGAAATAGTGAAAATGCAGAGTCATAAGTGTCATAACACAGCACAGTGGTGTATTGAGCACCGGTACCTAATTTTGTGAAATAGTGAAAATGCAGCATCATAACTTACACAGCGGTGCTGATATATTAGTATAATTTTGCGAAAAACATGCACATGCGAAGCCAAAACACAACAAGACGACTGATTTTGTAAAAGACACAGAACAACGTTAATCGTTGGTTAAAAATCATGATCTGAAGATCAGTTCAAGAAGAAAAACCAGAATAAACTGAGCCGTGAATAGAAGGTAAGATTTCAAAGCACTGTAAAATGGATAAAGCGACAATTAAGTAACTCTGACTGTTAGCACACTTTTACCATTTCACTGATTACGTAAAAAGAACACTGGATTCTGAAGATTTCGGAATTCAGTAACTCGTGACGCAACACACGAAAACGAAAAAGCCTGTGCAATTATTCTTCTTATCTTTTCATACATAGCGATGAACGTGTAATCAAATAGATCTGAATATGCAAATGATCGTGTGAGTGCATGTCATGCAACTTATAGCGTTTTGAAATCGCACTGTTTGCCCTGTGTGAATACGTACCGACACTCTTTGTGGATTGGATTTGTTTCGATTCCGTTTACTTCTTTTTTTACTTGAATTATCTTCAAGACTCTGATGGAGTTTTAGACATGCTTGCCGTCGGTAACAAGTTCAATTCTTACAAGGAAATGCATATACGTACTATACGTCTGCTTGAAGGGAAAATTCTTCGTAATTTATTTAAGATTTTAGACTGGAAATTCAGTTTAAAATTTTATTTCAATTTTAAAATTTTTGTTCAGACTGCATTCATACAGTATGTCACCAGTTCAAGAAGCAGGACTCTCTGGTATCTCATGTGACAGGACAGTTCTTTCTGTGCCGTCTGGGGTATACACTTCTGATTTAACACGACATGCTAAAAATAGGAAATTTTAAACTGAATGCCTTCATGTTTGAAACGAATTTAGAGACTTGAATGTTACATCAGAGTTTTCAGTTCCGAAATTCCTAAAAAATCCGGGACTGGTACGATTTTTGTACTTCGAAGTATCAAGGTTTTCAGTCGATAGACCACTTATTTCTGTTTCGAATAACAATGGACACAAGTCTTTCTGTTACGTTACCACTGGGTACTGGGCGTGGCGGTAACGTTAGCCGTGACAGTGTATCGTTATCAAAGCTGAATTCGCTTCTTCCAGGGAAATTCTCGAATATTCTGCTTGCAGTAGTTTCTGGTATAAAATTGAAAATGTTTTCTTGTGGCATCGACGGATTAAACTTCCTATCCGCCGATGATAAAAGATTAGCTTGCCTGTCCTCCGTCTTAGACGGACCGTCTATACAGTTGCAGTGTTGCGCTGAGACATCACTGTGTGACACAAAACGGCCATGGGCAGCTCCTCAATATTTACTCAATATTTATAGCAGTCTACGGGAGAATGAATTCCGTGCCAGTTCACCGCGGACGCTCCAGTACGCTCACTAGAACGTGTTTTACGCCATTGTTTATAAGACCATGAAAACGAGGTCCAACCTCTACCCGTTACGAACGGGTTGCGCAGGGGGAGGTCTTGGTGGGCTGACCGATAGGATTTTCGTCGGACTGGGCTTGAAAAGTTGTACTAAAAACGTTACATGAAGACGCCAGAGTACTGCACACGGCTTGGATGCACGTCCCGAAACACTCTCGGTTTGCCTTGGGCTCAATCGCAGTGAACTTCTGACTGGAAATGGTTCAGAACGATCACTACACACACCAGATGTGCATAATTGCATTTATGACGAAAATCTCAACGAGCTTGCACAACAAGGGTAAATTATTTGAGAAGCAAATGTTTTAGGAAATCGCTATAGGCATTAGGCAACTCCTTTCACCATTGTTTGCTCTAGGCACCCCTTTTCGCACCCCGTTTGCTATAGACACTTCTCTTGAATTAATCAAATATACGCCCCTGTTCTCATATTTTATGCTCACCCTTTCTGTTTCTCTCATTTGTTGCGCTGTGTATAATCAACATCAGGACCTGTGTAGAACCGGAAATCGTCCATACAAGTACGCTGGCGGAAACACTGATTCCATGGATTTACTTTTGCGCCTATGTGTGCGTGTAATTGAACCTGGAATTGCTTTCGGCAAGGATTCAATAAATGTCTGGTCTGTCTCTTTCTGGGTACGCTTCGAGTGGTCCGCGAACTCTTGGAAGGTTGCATATACAAAAATTATACATAAATTCGCTTACAGTCACTAACGATAGGAGATGACGATCGGGCAGTCATTTTCAGCAGCCAGTGCAAAACAAAGTAGCCGGTATCACGCAACTGTAATATTATGGGGATACGTTCAGAACTTGTCAACTGCAGATGTTCGTGAAGGTCACCATTTGATTACGGCAGTCAGCTTTCCAACAGCGATGCAAACAGTTACAGGTATGCTTAATTTAAAATGGGTGCCTATAGTGATTCGGGGTGCAAAGTGAGTGAAGTGCCTTCAGTGAAAGGAGGTGTATGGGGTTGCCTATAGTGGTACCCAATGTTTTGAGGCAAAATTCTACCCACTGTTATAAGTAAAATCAAGACAGCCGCAACGGTAACAGTTGCACCATGGTCCCTCGTCGTTTTTAATAAGCAGAACATGCATATACAGTGTCCAGAAATCCGTTTGTTCGTGCAACAGCCGTGAACAGTTTAAATACGTTTCCTTATCAAGTAATTCGGCGTCATAAATGCACATAATCGACCGAAGCGAAACGAAGGTCCTTTCTACTCAGCTCAAGCAAACCTCAATGTCTGTCCGTTATTCCGTCCGTCGGTCCGAAAGCTAATTATTCAAAGGTCATAAGTCCGCGGCTGCTGTGGTCTTGTCAGTATTTATATCGATGCAAAATACCCAGAGAGATACAAAACTGTTTTTTTCCTCGCACATTTTAGATCAAAATAGGTACTGTAGCATTCTGACTGTTATTCAGGTGCATGCTGCAAGCACATGATTCAATAAAACGATTGTGAAGAAATATTAATCGTATGAATGGCCTATTCGAAAACATGTTTTTCGCTTTTTCGGAGTAGGAAACCAGCAGAAACATGTTTTGAGAACTGCTGTTGAATCGCTGCAACAAGTTTTACAGTCTGTTTGCAGTGTTTTTTCCAGTTTTCGCAGGCGATAACTATTAATTGTACGTTTTACCTATCATACAATTTTTTACAATTTTTTTAAAGTTTTGTTTTCATTTGCGCAGAAATCGACGCCTGCGCATAAAAGTATTCGAATGCAGGAAAATGGAAGGTTGTATGTGCCAATCAACCGTTACCAAGGGCACGGTTTGCATTCGAACGAGTACAGTATAATAATTATGTTGAGTGCACACATTTGTGCAGTTGTGATTATGCGCGACGTAATTTAACGTTGCGTACGCAGAACGTATAGGCGCAGTTATTACGCGTAATACTATCAGAATGGCTCCAGCAACGATGCAATGATATCGGTAATTCGGTATCGCAGTGATCGGAACATCAATTATGAAAATCGAACTCAGTCAGCAGGAGTGACGTTTCCCCTGGTCCGCTGTTGCGCAAGAGCGACGAAAGTTTATATGTACATTTCCTCTTTGCGTTTTCCACAAACTCTTTCGAAATTTATTATCACATTCACGATCGTTCTGAAAAATTTTCAGCCCCGCGAGAATGCTTCAGCCATTTTGAAATGAATTCTAAAATGTTTGGAAATAAATCTAAAAATCGCAAAAACGCACTTCCGGGTTACATGTTGGTCAGAACGATCCTCACATACAAATAATATGTATGTATGTGCATTTGTGATACAAGTTTCAAGAAGTTTGGGTAAACCACTCAGTTATCTGAGAAGGAAATGTGCTTAAACATTTGCCGCTGTTGATCGACAACCGGACGCTGCGCGAACAAACAGATTTCTGTCTATTGTTTATCGATGTTCTCACTATAACAAACGATAATTAAGGGCAGTTGAAAGCTTGTAAGCGGCTATTATGGTTTCGCCAGTACCAGGCCAGTACGCAAAAATTCCCTTTTGATAAGGGAGAGCTAGAAATTAACTGCAAAATTCTGCAGTTTTTGTGCGCACTGTGAATTATTGGAAAACTAATCTGTCCACGTACGAATAAAACACTGCTGTGCAGACGAAACAACAAATCTGCAGCTGTTAAATCTAAAGTGACAGTCGTTATAATACTGTATTATTATTAAGATGCGCTTTTGGGTTCGTCACGCGAATTCTCAGTTCACAGGATAATGTCGTCAACAGGCCTTTTATCCAAATTCAGCGTTTTATCCAAACTTCTGGAGACGTTTGATAAATGCACATATACGTCTATAAGAGGATCGTTCTGACACAGAATTAGCCCGTTACCATGTTTCTGAAATTGTTCCATGGCACTGTGTATCCATGTTCTGGTTATCAGAAACAATGATGCACTTTGGTGCAACGATTACAGCTGCGCGGCGCTCCTGATTTTACTAATATTGGTAACAATGGATGGAAAATGGCCTTAAGTAAAAGTTTTGTTTACATATTTTGGCATTTCTAAACTAACTTATCTGGTGCCAATATAGCATGGTAAGTACGTGCCTACCAAAGAACTTCTGCATGGTGGCGAGTGCATTTTGGCATTGCGGGAGCTACCATCGCAGCGAAGCAAGATCTAACAATTGTTACCGCCATCAGTTATTTTTTGAATTACTGTATGTAAATTTTCAGGAGTTCATTACGAGACTACTACTAATTTGTAAATTGTGCTTACGCGCTTCCGCGTTTACCTATTCCTGTGCTTGCGTACATGTGCTTACGTTCTAACTCACTTACGGTCTTACGCGTTTACGTACTTACTCATGCGCTAAGCGCTTGTGCTAACGCCTTAACGTTTTTGGGCGCTTAGGTTCTGGCTGACTTCTGATGCGCTGATGTTCGTACGCCCTACGAATTTAATTAAGAAAAGCTCGAAGCACCCCCCCAACCCCCAGGGGGGGCTTTTTTATTCCAAAAGGGTATAAAAAAAATAAAACAACGTACGTTTATCCGGATCCGCTACTGCTTTACGAAGCGTTGTTACTAAGCGTCATAATTCGATTCCGAATTGGGCTGCGCAGTAGCACTTCGAGATAACAAACATTATTGACCGATTAACTATTGATCATATTACAAATATGTCAATATTAAAAACAATAATCACACAATATTATTATTATTAAAATAAATAAACAATAAAATGAAGGGTACCACTATAGGCACCCCCATACACCCCCTTTTACTATAGGCACCCCCATTGCACCCCGAATCACTATAGGCACCCATTTTTACACCCCCAATAATTCCAAACACTACAGGCACCCCTTTTAAACTGCGCATAATTAACATGTTACCGCTGGTGCCATGCTTATTATAGTAATAACGAGGTGACCTTCATGTCGACTATCTGCACTGGACCACTACTGTGCGTATTCCGTATTGTTATGACATTGTGATACCGGCTACAAGCTCCAGATCGCCATCTCCTGTAGTAAATGACTCTGCAGTAAATTTATCGTCAGACAAATCTAAGAATGACCTCGTACAGCAGAACTGTACGCTTGTGAAGACGCTGACCTAAAGCGTGATATGATATATCATATCACGCCTAAAGTATCCAGAGATCAAGGCCGATCCAGATCTTAAGGACGAATATGCAATATTCGAAGAGTTCGACGCCGATTTCAAGCGTTTCCAGCAAGAGACGAACCAGACCTTTGCTACACGCCGCTCTGATCCTTGCCAAAAGGGCACCCAGATTCGAAAAGCCTAAGATTCAAAACGTTGTCCAAAGCGCGCCGGTAGAAAGCCTCAAGGAGAACAGACTACAGTGAAACGAGATCTGATAATTAAGAAAAAAGACGAAGGGGTGCCTATAGTAAATGATCACGGGGGTGTGTCTATTAATTAATTCAAAAGGGGTGCCAATAGTAAACGGGGTGCGAAAAGGGGTGCCTATAGTAAACGGGGGTGAAAGGGGGTGCCTATAGCGATTTCCTAATAATTATAGCATTCCTAACAACTGTAATTGTCCTGTACTTTAAACAGGTGTAAACGCACTCACGTGCAACGAGTGTAATGAGTCCAACGACGTGAAACAGTGCACGGATACCGGCAGAGACAGAATAACGGAATGCACTACCGCCACCACCTGCACAGTTGCAGCTAACGTCAGGAAGCGCAAGACGAACAACGTTGTGAGAGCCGGTACGTTCGTTTTCAACAAAATGCAGACTACTTACTAGTAGGAGCATATATGTATGATACAATCGTGCTATCAGCTGGTTCTTGAGTTTGAAAAAAGGACATAACTAACTTCTCCAGTATTGTGTGATTTTATTGCTCTTTTCGGAATAAAATGAGAGGTAAAACAAAGCCGTCACGCAGGTCACGCCTCAGCGACTGTCCAATCGCTCGACGTTCGTATATGATCTTGTATCTCGTGTATCATTAGAAACCATAGGAAGAAAAGCCGCTGGCAGTAGATCAGAATTAACACTAACGAAGCTATAAATAATGGCCTGATTTTTCTGCGACATTCTTGCCGAACTAGAGAATAATCTAAATTAAAATACTCTCACTGAGTTAGCGCGACACAAAAGTTTAACATTCGTCTTCTTGTCAGAACCTTTCATGAACAGGGGCTGTTCTCATCCCGTGAATGTGACGAAAGATGCCGAACAATGGGCTCTTGCCAAGGGAAGACGCCTGAAAATCATCTGCTACTTGGCCCACGGGATTGATGACGCGAGCAGTGCCGCGGTGTTCGATTCTCCGGAACGCCGCTGCATATGTGGAGATGACAAATGCAACAGCCAACCGTGGGATGACGCCATGGTGCAGCCCGTCGTGCCGGTATGACTTTCTGGAAGAGATCCAACGTAGTGTATGCTAAAATAACTAAACAATTAGATAACTTTGATTAACACGATTGAAGAAAAAGTTCTTACGAAGAGGATGAAATTACTCGTTACTTCGTCAACATGCTTGCTAGTCAGCGGTAGTCAACGAAAGACTTCAACATTCACACAGCTGTATTTACAAAATAAAGCTTGGGCAAAATATGATGACCTTAGTTCATGCGGCTGCGATAGTGCCACGACAACGTCCTTGTAAATCGCATATCCTGCTGCGAATTCTGCGACAAGACGGCATATTGAAAGACATTTAGACATTTAAGAAGCATGTTCTCACCACTGCGCCGATTCTTATCGATTTCGTTTAAAACTTATGGATTATTGTGTCGACATGTAAATGTGAGTATATTTTTGTAACTGCGTATAGACATACACGACAGACATTCAAAAGGCGTACAAATGTACAAGACGGCCAGTTCTCAGAAATCCGTCGGTGACAAGTGACAACTGTCAGGGTTGAACAAAGTCTCCTGTTTTCATAATTTTTGACAGGGACATGCCAGTTCTAATGACTTCAGTTTGAATTCTTTACGGTAGGGCGATCGCACACCGAGTAACACAGGAGCGATTACGCAAAAGTTAGGCAACAATGCTCTGGAAAAGATCCTCGCCTTGACGTATCCCGACGATGGCTCGATTCCAGAGACCGGCAGCACCGCAAGCATCCAGCAAACCAGTGCTTCAGTTATCCCAAGTTCCCCAGCTGTAAACTCTCAAGTCAGCAGTACAACTACAGAAACATCAGAAGAGGGTACGTTCCAGTATCTTATTTTTTGTACATCGACAGTGCCATCGAAGTCTCGCTTTCTTTTTCGTCTGCTTTGGCAAATGGGGAAATGCCCGGCACTATGGGGGATCCCTACTGATTTTTGTAATTTAACGCTGGATGTTTTGGTTTCTACACAGTCCTTGCGAAGCTTTTTATGAAGGGCGTAACTTACAGTTAACTATTTGGCATAACCACGAATGTAAGCCTTATAAACAAAAAAACAAAGCATCCAAAAGTTCATGGCATAATAAAAGTCATACCGATGAAGTGTTGATCGGGAGACGGAACTACCCCAGAAATAAAGAGTTCAACGTTGAGCTTCGACTGCGCAGACAGGGCCGGGCGCCGTTTCTGGTTGTTTAACGATCTCCGCAGTACCAGTGCAGGAGCGGCCCAATCTTATAATAGTTATTGTAATTTACCAAACTGGGGTTGTTAGATTTGACGTAATAATTGATTGCATATGTACTAGAGGCATTGCGACCACAACGGCCGTTCCTAGTTATTCGCCCACTTCCGGCAGATGGCTGTAATCCTCACTGTAATGACGCTGCAATTTTGCAGAAACCGGCGGAATCAGTGCGGGCCTCCTAGCTGGAGTAGCGGTGGGAGTAGTAAGTGCTTAAATACAGTTCACAGAGGCAGTACATGACGATGAAATTAAACGTACGTGCTGGACCGAAACCAGGTCATCTTTCTCGGCATATTCGGCGCCTCGATATACTGGCTCAAGTTCCGTAAGAGCGAGGAAGATGGAAGCGACGCTACCGGAGAAAGTGGCGCCAGCGCTGACACCGAAGCTGCTGAAGACGATGAGGTAAACTAGAATGCCGCCCATTATTATTTGTTGCGTGTGTGCGGGGTCGAAGTTTATGTGCAACAGCTGTCTGACGATAGGTAGTTCTTTCAGAGGAGGCTTGATGACCGGAGGAACCTTTTGCAGTGACAGTTTGCATGGAACAGCTATGTACAGCCCTGTGTGAAGTATGATGTACAGTTTTGGGCAACCTGTTTGCTTGTTTTGTCGTGGTGAGGATGCCAAACTGAATATCACCTAAATGTAAACGTTTCTGTGGGTTCCTTCCTTTGGCCGACTCAACACTGAACTGTGTACTTACATTCCGTAATGGACTATCCAACAGCGGCCCTAAACGTGGTGAACTTTAAGAAAATGCATTAAAAGGTCACAGTAGCGCATCGGTCGAACGGTTGCTGACTAGACTGTGTTCACGTGAACAAACACTCATGTCTTCCAAAACCGATCGACCGAAGCGAAGCGAAGGTCCTCTATATTCAATGAAAATGGAGATTTTGTCTGTCCCGTCGGTCACGGTACCGGAAGTATTTAAATACAATAAATAAATAATAATAAATAAAGAAATAAACAATATAAACACAAAAACAGATGGCGCGTTCTCGATATTCCACATATCTGGCTATTTTGACTGTCCCGTCGGTCACGGTACCGGAAGTATTGCGCATTAAATAATATAATAAATAAATAATAATAAATAAAGAAATAAACAATATAAACACAAAAACAGATGGCGCGTTCTCGATATTCCACATATCTGGCTATTTTGACTGTCCCGTCGGTCACGGTACCGGAAGTATTGCGCATTAAATAATATAATAAATAAATAATAATAAAGAAATAAATAAATAATATAAACACAAAAATAGATGGCGCGTTCTCTATATTCCACATAACTGGATATTTTGTCTGTCCCGTCGGTCACGGTACCGAAAGTATTGCGTTTTAAACAATATAATATAATAAATAATCACACGAACAACAGGACAAGGGTCAGAACTATCAAACCAAAAGGACTGGGCTAGCTGTTGAGCCCAGTTTCTGTTTCGCGGTCGTCCAAGCGATCAAAAGCAAAAAAGGGACCGTACAGAGAAGGACAGAGCTTGTTAGAATGAGCCTTTTAGTTTAATAGTTCTGAGCCTTGTCCTGTTCTTTGTGTGATAGTGTGTTAAAACTTAAAGGTCAGCAGTGCTTTCGTTATTGGGACGACATAAAATAATGTAGGGCATCTGCCACTGCCAGGTTGCACGAACACTGTTGATCATCGTCCACAAATCCATAAGTTTTTTCTATCACCACGAGCAGATTTACTGCTCGCTTCGGTCCACCAGTGCCCGAAAATAGCGAGTGCACTTACCTAGTTACATAGACAACTATTAATCATCAAAACGGAATAAAAACCATGCAAATTAACGGGGAAATACAGTATTTGAAAAAAGGTAACTCAAAAATGCAAACACAAAAAAACACGAAATCCAACCGCTCGTAGTTTGTACACCCCTGGGAATTTTCGTTTCTTATTTGTGTGTACGGTTGGACTATTAACGTTTCTCTGTGTTTCCGGTGGCCATCTTTTGGGTGTTTGACTATTAATGCGAAATTGTGTTCAGTTCAGTTAATACGTACATGTATAACCGCTAAAACCGTTCAGTAGCGGTTACACACGTACGTGCGACGTATTGCATCGCAGACAGCTGCAGCCATGCGACAGCATTATTACCGGTATCGAGGCGCCGGAATGTTTGTGAGGCAGAGAGGCTGCACATGCATTTAAAGTGCGCTTCGACGTACGACTGCAACAAGTGATCCAGGGTAGTGCGGCGCACTGCGCACAACAAGGCTTTCACTGCGTGCGCAGTTCTAAACAGTACCTTACTCATCTCCGTAGACATCGGCTTTTTTGTACTGTTGATTGTGACAACTCACGCGAAAACCCTCGTGCTCGTCAGATCTGCAACGTTCACGGTTCCTGTCATCAACGGAACAAAGCTAATTGCCCACTGTAATCATCACTCTGAAAAGCCTGTATTTACTGTCATGTCAGCCATCAAGACCCATAAAAAATCCCTTCGTCTGCAAGTCTTCCAGTTATGGAAGGACCGTCTGCACGAAGTCCGCGCCGTTGTGGATCAGCATCACAGCCTGGGCTACGCCAACGGGCAGAACGACCATCGCTTTAAATTCGAGCGGGGCGCCCCGGTTGTCGCCCTCTCCAAGGGGATCTACTACGAAGCCAAAGTGGTCCAGCCCTACGG
>JAQGAU010002554.1:0-15190 GCA_034698045.1 Paramacrobiotus richtersi
GTTTGTCATGACATTGTAAATTCCTTTCCTTTGATGTCTTTTGCGCTTTGTGTCAAGCACGGTATCCAGCCGCTGCAGTTCTTAATTATGCATCGATGACGCGCCACGAAAGATCTTCCGACTGCAGAAAATGACGGTCGAGTGGCAGCGGCGAGAAATCTCCAAATTTAAGTGTTGCACCTTATGTACAGTACCTCACAATCAAAAGATTCGCCGGAGACAACCAACCAGAAGAAAATCTCTGTTGTCGTAATGCTTTTCCAGATCTTACTTGTTAACAATGTGGCTTAACCGTAGTATTTGCGTAATACTACGTTGAACTACGTAAGATAAAACCGTAGTGCACTGGCATTCTGCGACATCGCTTTCATCACCTCTCTCGAACTACCATAATAATCTAACAACAGTTGTCGTATACAGCTTTTTCGGCATCTGATTGTGATACCGGATGTTTTATAGTACTTTGTATAGTATACTTCGTTATTAATTTTATCATAATAGGTTGGTCAGTTTTAACAACAATACACATATTTTTTTGCATTTATCAGCCAAAAAAACAGAAAAATTTATGTTAACGCAACGGAATCAACGATCATACGCACAAACGTCACCCGAGTAAAAATGCATATTTGCATGTCATAAGAACATCATAACAATCACAACCAATATAAAAGAATTAAGAAACAGAGACATTATCCATCCAGCCATTCTCATAATTCCGCGAACGGCAGAACCTACAATGTACAACGTAATAAGTGAATTCTGCCATGTTCAACCGCGACTACATTATTGCCAAGTAAAACCCCCGAAATTAGATTGCGAGTGTCGCACTACGCAGAAACAATAAAATACCGATCGTAAAAATCTTCAGCAATTCAGAATTTTCAGTATAAAGTACGAAAGCTGGTAAATTAAATCAAAAGCAACCACGAGCAAATGCACAACTAAATCTCTGTTTAACTGATAAACACTACGAGAAAGAAAGGATAACTTGACCAAAATTAAGCAATTCCTCATTACAGTTCATGAAATTCACCGCCGCCATCAGTCAGCATATAAAACGCGCTAATAAGTTAATGTGATGGTTGAACTTCTGTTACGATAAACTATGTCAATTTACAACCACTCAGCATAGATAGAAATACGTTCACTTTTGGTACAGACCTCTTCATTCCTCAGCGGGGATGTTGGTCTTTCGTTTGGGCAGCTTAGCCAGAGCCTCCCGCATGATCTTCCTGGTCTCCCGCATGCGCTCCTTCCGAGCGACTTCTTCCATCTCAAACGCCATCTCCCGCTCCATCCGCTGTTCCCGCATCGAGCTGGTACCCGCTGTCATCGTCTTCTCCAATCCCTGTCGCTGGGTACCCGCTGGCATCGTCTTTTCCGGTTCCTGTAGCTGGTCAGCAAATTGTACCCGTTTGGGACGCTTATCACGCGGCGCCTTATTAGGAGCGGGTGTCGCTTCAGGCTTATCTTCCATGGCACGTTCCATCAGCTCGCGGCGTTTGACGGCCATACGATCCAGCACTCGGCTCCGTGCATACAGACGGATTTCCAGAGGGGAAGGAGCTCGGACATCTTGCTCACCTGTTTTGAGAGTATGAGAATCAGAAAAGATTCTTTCGTTATCAGTCTTGCTGTGATTTACCTTGGGACATTTCTGAAGATCAGTATTGTTTAATAAGCGAGAGAGGAATAGAAGACTGTTATCAATTTTGAGAAACTTAGAAACAACTACGAGCTAAGAGAAAAAGATCAGTAATCTAATGTATGAACAGAATTCAGAAAGAAAAACAATTAAAACATCAAGAAAATAAAACGGATTGCGCAGCGAGACGAGCCTAAGCACATCCCACTGTAATCGCAACGGTATTTATAATAGACCACAAATGCATTTTCAGATCTTTGTAATGTAAGTCCTCTTTGTTTCATAACTTTGAAGCTCACAGAAAAACGTAAAATCACAAATTGCATGGAAGAGTTAATAATATAGCTGGCATTTCCGCCGCTTACTGACATTGTACATGTTTGCTTACTTCAACTTTGCTGAATGTTGTGCTACGGTGGCGCGGTGCCCGACGCAGCCCCCACAATATACCCTCGCTTCGTTAATCCATGCAATCATAGCCTGAGCCGTGAGCGCAGTCATTTCGAATTTTCAAAACTCAAAGCTATTTTCGCAACAGTGCAACTTTGAGTTCATGCCAAAATTATGTGCGCAGTTTGTTCACTTCTTTTTACAATATAATTCTTTCGTAATTTGTTGTCTTACAGCATGGACCCGTTATCGGACGAGCCTGTTCAGCCAAGCGCTTGTGATGCTATGAGCTTTGATGAATCTGGATTTTCTCCCCTTGATCCTGACGAAACGGTTCTGTCCGACATCCACATCTTCGCAGATGACAATCAGAAAACGGATTCCCACAGTAAGAAGTTCTCCACTTCCATGAGGCCACGTGCTATCACGCATTCTTTCCAGCTGTGATATCGCGTTTCATTTTCAAGGAGCCTACTGCAGCGTCCAGAGCTCAACCGATTGTCGACAAAACGTCGGAGCTTTCCTCTGCAGACGACGAAGATTTGGATGTGTGCCCGAGAAAATCGTCAAACTTTGAAGTCATACGCATGGGCAAGTAATAATGTGATAATGAACAAGGTTTTTTTAATTGCACAGTTGCTTTTATTACAGTTCGTTGCATTTGATGAACATTCTCCATTTTCTGCATGATTTTTAGAACATCAAATGGCAACAGTCCTGAACGACGTAGGAGCGCAGGTATGTGAATGATGTTACGAAAACTTTGATTTTTCAAGCTATTACAAACTGCATTTGATAGTCCGTGGAACATTTTCTTTATTTCGCCAAAGTGTGTTTTTATTGTAGATTTGGAAAGGCGCCTTGTACTTGGCTGATTTTATCCTAACACATCCCGAACACTTTCGGGATCGAGTTATTCTGGACCTGGGAGCAGGTGTGGGCTTTACCAGCATTGTATGCTGTTATGGTGGAAGTCGCACCGTTTTCTGTACAGGTACGGGATTTGCAATGTGATGCATATTCTATTAGTTACTCGTTATGAGAATGTGAGGATTTTCGTCGCTTGTTTTACAAGTACACGTTTAGCTGTTTTTTAAGTATACTTGTATTTCTGTGAGGCCTTTTCTGTACTGAAAATAGGTGTAGGAGATGTATGTAAAAAATATGATGTCGAGTCCATTTCTAGTCAATCTTAAACTCCGTACAGCATACTTTGGATGCTGAAGTCTTGATTTTGAACTTAAAAATGAGTCGGTTGCTTGCAGGAGAATTAGCCGTTCTTTATCTTTTGAACCATAATTCCTTCTGATTCATTCTGATTTTGGAGCAGGAAATCTGGAATAGATACTGTTGCGACTTGCGACATGTTTACTGGATTTTACGCTGCTGTATGACAAGTTTGTAACAAAACAAAAAGATTAACGAACTTTTTTATTTTCTTTTTGCTTGCAAAAATTTTCTCGCTTACTTATCCGCAGTTAAATAACTAAATAAATAAGTAATTAATAAAGTAATTAAATACTGGATAAAAGTAAAGAATGTATTGTATTTGGCAGATGCTTTGCCTGCGGCACTTCATTTAGCCCAGAAAAATTTAACCAGAAATGCTAGCCTCTTCCCATCTGGATGTGAGGATATCCGAATCCGCTATTTGGACTGGTTCAGGCCGTTTGACTTCTCGGGACATGGGGATATCGGATTTGGTTGGAATAACGACGATCTCGATGTGTTGAAGAGCGGATTCACTGTGATTGCGGCAGATGGTAATTATTGTAACTTTCATTGGTTATGTTATCAAAACATGTGATGCTTTTGTTCTAGTGATCTATTCCGATGAATTAACCGACGCCTTCTTCGCGACGGTACTTAATTTATGCACGAAATTCGGGAAACCTTTTGATGTGTGGTTATCCATTGAAAAACGGTAATTCGCTACAGCTATGTTCTTGTGTATTGATTATTAAGTAACGAGTTGTGTTTTAGACTGAACTTTACTCTGGAGGAACTGGCAGTTTGCTCCCCGCCTTACCGGCATTTTCAAGAACGTCTTCGAAAGCATTCCGTATCTACCGTACCAAAAATGCCCTACATAACGTCGGAAAGGATTTTGGATGATTTTCCTCAGGCGTTTGATTATGAAAGAACCCCTGAACTGGTGGGTTAAAAGTTTCCGTTAAATACTAGTAAATGTAACTATATTTACGTTTTTGCAGGAATTATGGAAATTGCATGTGGATTTTTCCTCTCAGCAGCGCGTTTGATTGGTATCATGCATGTGTCGTCACGGAAAACGTTAACTGAAATGTTACTGAGTTTTCCTCTATGGTGTTCGGGTAGTTTTGAATTTGTACTGTTGTTGCATTCTGTTTTTTTTTTAATTTTGAATAAACAGTTCGAGGGAGAACAGTACCGTTGTTCAGACCGCTAACCATCCTGAAAACCATGTACCATTGCTGTGCATGTGGACAGCAATGTCATATGCTGCAATAAAGAATCTGACTTCTCAAAAAATTCCACAATCTACACAATATATCTGCTGGTCACATGCTGTCGTCAAGGACTCAAGATGCACATTTGTGCGCCATATATAACACTGTAGTACCATATAAAACTTGCTATCGTCCGTATTATGAAGTCTGACAAGTAGGTCTCCAGATTCGAGACACGTTGTCTCCGCAAAGACTATCAGCAGTGGTCATCGTGTCAACTGCGACTAGAAAACAGATGCTATCTATCGTTTGTGGATTTCTTCGCAACTGTGCCGTCTGTGCGGTAAAATATAGTTAACGAACTGCCGCAGTCTGGTCTTCAACTGTTCTAGCCCAGCATTTTAAAATTTTATAATTATAAACGTTGACTGGATTCTGGCCATGGGTTCGCTATCCAGCGCAGTGAAATTATGGATGTTGTCGATTGTTATTGTCATGGGATGTAGAACTATCCTGGCGGCGTTCGATCTCGGTATGGTAGGATGGAATTAAATCTTGAATTAGGGCATAACAATAACACCGGTATGTCATGTTCTATTCAGAAAACACGCACTTTTTGGAAGACAAATGTGCGCAAACCGTGAAACTGCCGTGTCCCAAAGCTTCATCCAAATTCAAAGATGGCTACGCCGGACAGTTTCGTTACTGGCGTCTCCCACTGGAGCCATGTAAAGTAACCGTTGTTTTGAATGCATGTTTTCCCACCGCGGATTTCAAACTTGCTGTATACGTCAACATTCGGTAAGGATGATTTTCACGAGCCAGCTCCTCTTATGCACTTCTGAAGCGTTAGTTTTCTTTCTCTCCTCAGGGAATCTTTTACCCGGGAGAACGATACTATCAAGGTGTCGGACGAGAAGAATTCTGTCACTTCAGTAGTGATAAAAACCATTCCCGGAGGACACCTGCCCAATCCGGCGTCTTCCGCTGGGCAGTTCATGACAGGATTCTCCGTCAAGCCGACACTGGTCTTTTTGTATAGACCGGCAGGGGACGCACTTACGGCACCGTCCAATCGGGATCATCAAGTGGTGATGGACTACACTGTCGTTAAAAGTATGTGAAAAAGTACCGGATGGTTGCGACATAAGAAAATATGTAGTCCAGTCGCATGTAAATTGGTGCGACACGGTCATTGCGCAGTATCATTGTTAATTTGCTATAACAAAGATTGGACTGCGACCTTCTATCGAGCCATTATTAATCCATGCACAGATAACGTTACAGGACATGTAAACTGTACATTAATACTAGATGCGCGCATGACCAAATGTTTCCTGTATCGTGTTTTACATTACGTTAGGTGATCACAAAATCACACATTACGGAGACTTTTTCTACTGCGACGCCTTGGAGGGATATGTCCACCGGGACCTGTTTTGCATGCGCAACAGAATTACTTGCCCAAATAACTTCACGGCATCTGTGGAACAAGCGAACTCTGGCACTGCGAAACAAAATAAAGATTTCTGTACCGGTACGTAATAACAACTTCAGGCAATCAACCAAGTACGTAACTTAACACATGCGGATAACAGGTCCAGCCGGCTCAGTCACAAAGCCACCCCCAGCAACGACACTACCCCCAACTACTGCTACATCCCCCGCAACTACTCCAAAACCTCTCACACCACCCCCTCTCCGAGCTGTTCCGTTAATCGCAATTTCAAACAATGTAACCGGGCCAAATTTTCTTGCAAGTGGCGCACAAGAAGAACCAGCTTTCTTTCGTGTGCATGAACACGAAACTGCGAAACCATTGGTACGGGTCCATCATGATTCTGATCTGAAGACAAACCTTCCTGATTCGTCTGAGGAGGTTGTTAAAGGTCAAGCGGCTTCCCCGGCTGACATCTGTCAAGGAACGGTGCCTCTGATCGTGGTCTGCCGAGGTGATCACATTCAGCTCAACCGGAATGTCACGGATGGGGATGACCCTTCGACCATCGTGGTCACCCGTGATGGCAGCAGTCTGTGCAGACAGCTCATGGCCGATATGGCTGAAATGATTGCCTTCCGTGCCCGAGCCAGAAACTAGTTTACGCAGCACTAGAGAACTGTGTTTGCGAACCAAAGCCTAAATCTGTAGACCGGGCGTTACCCAACTGACAATAAACATAACCTTTTATTGGTGCGTAAGAAAAATAATACCATGTATTACTGGTTGTTTATACTTGTTTTAACTTTGTTGTGTTAATGGTGGTAACTACTTGTTACAACCACACTGCACTCACTACTCAGGAGAGTGATTATATGTTGTTTGTTTCTAGAATGATTAAAACATGTAAGAACACTGGAGTAGAAAAGGAACACCGAACACTTTTAATATTCGCAGCTTATGCAAACAAGATGCAGAATTCTGGGATAAAAAATGCCAGAAATGATGAATGTGCTGTACAACAATTTCTACCAGAAGCAAACATGAACAATGAAGTACTGATACGCTACTATGCCCATGTATATGTACAAACGCTCGGACATACGGTTTTAAAATTTTCGTGCTTTGCAGCACGTATCCGCACTTATAGAATTAGGAGGTTACGGAGTACGTCAACAAAGTTAGCTATGTTCAAGCATCGCTCCGATTCGCTCGGTTACAAAAAGGTTGACGCGTTAATCGTGTCTTTTGGCATCGCGACTGCCCCCGCAAATGTCAAGTCGGTTCTTCATTTGTAATAGCCATTTGTGCTGGATGCAGCTGCACTTCCACTAAGCGTACAATCGTGCTAAAGGACGGTCGATCTTCGGCTCGCAAGTTCCAGCAGTCCGCCACTATCCCTGACCTGCGTAAAACAATCACCCATGTCACCCTGCTGCAAGGCAAAAAAAGTCAAAGCAGAGGTAGCATGATTTATTACATCCAGTGTGGGCAAATATTTGGCAGAGTTAACCGCTTCTCTCCCATTAGAAACTGCAGCAAGGTGTCATACTGCAGTCCCTGTGGAAATTGTTGGGCGTAGGGCGACTGGCCAAATGTAAACGTTTCCCAAACAACAACTCCAAAGGACCAGACGTCGCTCTTGTCGGTATAGCGACCGTCCATTGGAACTAGCGTCTCCGGTGGCATCCAACCCAGTGGAAGCTTTACCTATCATCGGTATTAATCACCGTATTTGAATGTTACGAGTGTTTAATATATAGATAACCGTACGTTCGATCGCTGCAGGATGTATTCGCTGTCCTTTCTAGCCAAACCGAAATCACTAATTTTGGCTGTTAGGCTGCAATCTAAAAGGACATTGCGAGCCGCAAGGTCCCGATGCAGAACGCCATGACTTGATGAAAATTCCATCCCCGATGCTACTTGATAGATGATTGTTAATAATGCCTGGACTTCTTTTTCAGTGCCATCGTTTTTTTCTCCGTTTTTCAGATTAGTGTAGCACCCATCTTTCTGCAGATACTGCTGAAGCGATCCGTTGGCGCAGTATTCCATTACAATCATTGGACGACCTGGTAATTAAGACGCAGTTATAGTCAGTTAGTTCGCTATATAAACTGCACATATTGTGTTTATCCTGACCTTTCAGTATGATGCCGACTAAGTTTACGATGTTTGGATGTTTGCCCACTCGCATGAACGTGGCCATTTCGGTTAAAAAGTACCGCTCATCTTCTGGAATGTGGTCGTTATCAAGAAATTTGACAGCAACATGTACGGAAACTTTTGTGGAGCCTTTTGGGTGTGGCAGAGCCATTCGCGCCAGACCAACGCGGCAAAAGTGGCTTATGCTTAACTCATGATTCACTGCAACCATCCCATATTATCGCAGAGATTTCTAATAATTATTGTGATTTTCATAATTCATACATAATGTGATTGCTCCGCTTGGTAGTTCAAACTCCTTCCTCAAAGATGCTGGAACGTCGCAAAAAGTCAGTCGCGTATAGTACTCTGCCTAAAGAGACACGGTGGCTTAAAACAAACCATAATGCTTTCTAAACTGACAATAACGTATGAGAAATACCAAAAGATCAAGGTTAGGTCAAATATTAAGATGTGTTGCTTACACTACATATCGGTACCTTCAAAGATCGTTGACGGTAAAGGGAGATGGATATCACAATGGCCATGATACTTATTACGCCAATTAAATTACCAAAAACGGGCAGTAAGTAATCTAAAAAGAAGTGGGTGTTTGATAGCCGAAACTGCTTTATGCACTTTCAACATTTTCTTACATAGATTAGGATCTCCAGGAGACTGTTCTGCGGGCTTTCTATCTGCAAAGCCGATGTTTGACCTTTCGCTCTTTTGGTAACGGAGCCTTCTAGATACTTACCTTCGGTTTGTCGTACACGAAATTCCCCCACTTTAACTAGCGTGTCGTCTTCAAAAAAGGTGATACCAATTATTAGCCAAAACCGAGTATGGGTTAGGTTGACCGTCACGTTACGCCATTCTGCGAACTCGTCAGGTCCGCTATCGAACATCATATCATTCGCAGGTATCTTTACGGACTCAATTTGGGCAACTCGCATTTCCACAGTTACTTGCAGAACCCTTCTTGACGAACCTTTGTAACGAAACTGCAAAACTGACGTGAATTACACTGGCGAAAATAAGTATTTTGATCTTTTTTTCACCTCGAATACACATCCACCTGGAGAAAATTCGCAAGAAGTATTTGGACTAATCAAATAAGACGTGACAGATGCTCCACGTATTCTGTTGCAGCTCACAATGGCCACAGACTGGTTCTCTGCAGAGTCCCTGAGGATGCTCCATTCGGTTTCCCCTTCATGATCAGAAGAATTCCAGCCGCAGAAACTTCCAGAATCAAATGCGCATGTCAAATTTCCAGCTTCAGTCGGCACTAAATGGATAAAAGGCTGATATTGCCGGTTTCATCCGTAATATTCATAATTTACAGAAGCGAGGTTAAGTTAAGGAGCGATAATCTATAATGGACTAATTCTTCCACCCAGTGTCAAAGGTCAACTAACGTTAGTGTTCGGAAATGCTTCGGAAGCGTTTCGCAAGTATTCTGCCCAGAATAGTATAGTGATAGTCTGTCGCACGTTCACGGATTAGGAGCCGTTTAGGAGATACATGACCTGTGGTTAATGTTAGAACTTAACCTACTTGTGACTATTTCCTGCGGCGGCTTCGTGGGAATTTGATCGAACAGGAACGATGGTCGCAGAACCGGACAATTGATATTGCTGGTTAATATGTCACATTCTTGTAACAGCTGCACTTCATCCAGGGCAGCCACGTATGGTTGCTCACTGACCAGTAGTTTAAATACTAACTGCAATAACAAGATCTAGATTGAACTGAAAATAGTCAGCTTTTCGGACAATTTGGAAACCTTAAAGGGGAATTTGATACACAGGTCCAACTCCGCTTTCTGCCATCGCCTTGCTGAAATCTGGATCCCAGTGTCCTCGGCTGCATCCCATAAAAGAAAATAACTGGACATGCTCTCCGCATACAATCGGAAAGCGTTTAAGCCAGGTCCGAACAGAAAGACTAAGAATCGTAAGCGAGTGTTGATCGGACCGATGTAACCATTTTCTAGCATGTATTCGGATTGATGTGCTCTGCTGAAAGCCACGTATCGCCCCTGTGGATGGTTACTGCTACCGGGAATCACAAATGGATGGAACCCAAAAGCGCCTTCCACATACTCGGAACTGCTTGCATTGGTGTTAACCAGCCAGGAACATGATTCTGATTTCGAAGCTTGAAATGAGCAGGTAACATTGCGATATCCTGGGTCGTTACAGAAAGCTGCAAATTCACACAAGTGCAAACACTAAATTGTAGAGTTTCTTGCGCGTTCTAATTCAGGGGACAATCCGGTGAAACCGATGGTTTCGCAAGAGATGCTGCCACTGCACGGATGCATACAGTAGCAACACCCATACAACGCTTTCGATAGCGAAAAGATGGATCTTCTTTTTCCTTTTGTCCGTGTGTGAGCGCAATGAGCGGTAGCTGCTCAAATATGGTCAAGAAGTTTAAACAAAGAAACTGCCCTCAAAAGTTTCATTTCTGTTTGATTTGCTTGGACGTATATCGATAAATGCGCATGAACAAGTTGACGATTTTTCGGCCGGAAAGGATGGCTGCGAAGTTTTAAAATGAATTAATTTCATGGAATTCGTTTTAAAATTTACATAAATGTTTTCGAACTTTTTTTATGTCAGAATCATCGTCATCTTCATGCGCATTTATTGACATGTCATCTACACAAATTGGATGGAGACGAGATTTTGAAGGCTGTTTAAACGTTTTGACCATATTGCACAAAAACCGCTATTTGCACGCACAACCTGACAAAAGGACAATGAAGATCCATCTTGAAATGTCACTTTCAAAAGCTTTGTTTGTATGGGTTTTTCTACTGTACTGTGTACATCCGTTTAGTGGCACACTCCTGCGCAAAATCTCCGATTCGACCTAGAGACTAGCCTTAAAAAATTGTGTTTACCATACGTGGGTAACCGGTCAATCTGGGTGTCCTGTTTGAAACCTACAAAAACTTATTTTGATGTCATAACAGAAAAATTTCGTGTTTGGAAAAAGTTACCGTGTTCAACCGGGTACCAGATATGACTTATAGCGAAGTCTGGTTCATTGTCAGTCGTCCACGAAGAGGTCAATGAAACGCTCAGGGTCACCTACACGAGACAGTGCATCTCCAGGACTATTTACACTTGTTTACATTTAACCGCACCTTAGTTAATCCAGTAACTTCATCTAGCGGAATGGCATCTCTGTACCACCATCTGACTCTTTTGATTGATGTAAGATTCCTTGCAAAGAGTAGTATCGGCATGCTGCCGGTCGATTCCCAACTGGCTGTTGCTGTGATAACGACTGGCAGTCGCTTGACCCGATACCAAAAATGGAGTCGTTCCTTCGCTCCGGCTTGCAACTTTGGACTAACTAACTGGATCGTCATTTTCTGGTTGTGTTGTCTACCTCGATAAACCAACGCTAGCGTGGAGTAATCGGTTTTGTTGAGTCTCTGAGTTATGGACTCTATTCCAGGCGTGACATCCACACTAGGAATTAACTGCCAGCCGCAGAAAGCAGGAGGCAAATAAGTGCTTAGCAGAGTGGTATCACAGGTAACCGAAGGGAAAAGCTTGATGGATATATCACTGCACCGATTGTCTGCAACTGGCTCTGCGCTATTTTCATTCTTTAAGGTAATGTCGTCGATCCAGAACCCAACTAGCGTTGAAGCTGCTGGAAATTATGAGGATTAATTAGTTCATGTGATACAAATTATGGCAAAATGCACCTTGTTGTATGTAAATCGATTTAAGCATTACTGTTAGGCCCATGTTCAAGAGTGTGGGATAGTTATCAGAGAAAAGTTTTTCTAATGCGCGTCCCGTCGTGATTCTATAGTGGTAGATAGTACTGCGTTGGATTATGAAGTGCAATATTCAAATTGATGTAGATTGTTACAACCCATACAATTATTACGCACGTGCTTACTTGAACGTTGCTGTAAGTTCCAGTGTATAGTTGCCTTCTATGCAATAGCTGACCCTGACAGGAATCCACTTTGTAAGCTGATCCACATCCTCCACCATATCATCGAGATACCATAGATGGTTCAACTCATTTCTTGAACGCGCACTAAGAGCCGCGGTAATCGTTTGCGACCCTTTGTAATAGTAAAAGAAGATCTGCGTTCTTCCTTTGCCGTTGACAACTCGCGATCGAAGTGGTCCGAAGCGTTTATTGCCTGAACTCTTTAACATAAGTGCTAAAGCCGCACCGGTTCCTTCATGCGGTAGCACTGTTCTATATTGCGGGTATATGTGGAATTTCTCCCCTTCATTAGTCCAGCCACAAAAATTTCTGTCGAAAGTGCAGCTCACTGTTTTTCCGATAGGGTACTCGGTTGTCAGTGGTTCCAGTGGATAATCCGGACATTCATCCGATGCCTTCACGGTAATGCCTTCGTTTTCTAGTTGAAGTAACGGCAATCGGGCTACTGTCGCTGTACCAGGAAGAAAGAAGTGCTCTATGACCAAACGAATTGCACGCGCCCGGGGCAACATTACAGTTTCGTTCGCTCGCCATGCGATAAATTGTTCAGAATGGTTGAAACGAAAGAATTTAACGATCAGTTTATCCCCATCAAAGTGGCCGTGTCCATCATTCAGTGTGGTTGGCTCATTGATATCGATACAGGAGCTGACTAGACGGGCCACCGAGACTATAGCTGCCTTCTCGTCGCCGGTTGCGGCAATGTCAAACATGCCGGGTCGTGATCCACTTTGGTCCTCCAAGAAGCTGTGGCGCTTCCACCTATGGATGCAAAAATCATCCAAATGTACGCGGTTTTGTAGCATTGTGCGCTTCATTATTAAACTGTACCGTTACAGGCGATATTATTCACTACAATTACTGCCAGTGTACAGTAATGACATTTCGAGATCGCATTGCATCTTCTGCTTACAATTATTAAATTATAAACGTGCTTACTGTTATCAAGCGTTGCGGACCGTAAGTAGGATAGCGATTACTGCATGCCGCGGTTCGTAAACTTAGCAAAAATGTCGAGCCGTGAAACTATCATTAGTAATTCGAATTGGGCCGAATGTTCAGGCCCATAAAATTGTATTAATTGGTCTATTCTTCTTTCGCGACAGTTATTCCGTGTGGCACATTAGCGATATAAGTGCATGGTATTCACCAAAGTCGAGTGGTGCCATGCCTGCACCCGAACCTGCGAAATCATTGTAGCTTATAACTCAATTTTTTGGAAGAATCTTTTTGAAAGTGCTTCGGATCTGCGTTTTTAACCATGCCATCCTGTTTATGTTTGGCTGTTGCAACCGGCTTTCATTCCGCAATCACGTTAGGCTGGCTGCCTAGGCGGCACTGAGACAGAAGGCCCACTGCCGCAAGTACACTGTAAATCGAGTGGCTGCAAAATATCAGCCCGGAGAAGTTGAAAAGTAGTGAGTTCAGCCACCCAGTGCCGTTGTCATAATTTTATGTCAAAGAAATACCTGGAGGAAGTGCTGTAATTATCCACCCAGCCACAGAAGGACAGATCGAAAGTGCAAGATATCCCAGAGCAGTTATGGGGACGAGGAGCCGTTCCGCTCAGTTCGCCGTGATAAACGAAGTTAGCCAATTTAACATGCGAGCCCAGCTCCTTAAGGACAGCTTGGAATTGTATCGAATTTCCGTACTCCACACATAGCGGCAGATCAACCGATATCCAGCGTCCTATTGTCTCTTCTGAAGCTTTAACAAGCCACAAACTTGTATAGTCGTACGGTTCTGTTAGGAATATTTCAAGTATCTGGGCTCCCATGTCGCTTAAAAAATACTGAAAACTAAATATTGTTTTCAAAGGAATAGGGAAAAGGATCGGAATACTTCCGAGCATAGGCTCGCGTTTATTGTAAGTAGGATGGATGTCGGTGCCTCTGTGTGTAGCCACTAGGTAAGCAAAACCGTCGTTGTGGTCAAGTACGAAATCAGCGTCAAACATATTTGACCACCCGCATAGACTCGTTCTGAAGTCACATGAAAGGGTCTTGGTCGTCATGTTGTCCGCGCTGGTTTCCGACGGCTCTGAAATTATGATATCGTCTGCATCTAGTATTTACCTCTAGATTTGATCTTATATATATTCGCCGAGCAGACGAGATAAAGAAAAACTGCTTTTCGGTGGCCACAATCCCACTGTAACGACGATGTTAAATGAAGTGGTCTGAAGATCACATGAGCAGTGCAGTTTTTGAAATATTGCTTACCGTATTCGTTGACCATAACCTCATCCACTGCTACAAGGCCAATCTCTTTTCCGCAGTGTACGTGGAACACCATAGACCCACTCTGCTCGATACCGAGCGGAATTTCTACATGATACCAGCGCAATTTTTCTGTCGGAATGGATCGATCGATTCTTCCTCGTATCATCCAGTGTACAACATCTCTTTTGTGGTCGACGGAAATCCGGTCTCGGAAGCGTAACGTCAAGGTAACATGTACTTGTGGCATGTAATACCAAAAGCTTACGAGCAGTCGCATCGTTTTGTTAGGCAACACCGTCAAAGCTTGAGAGCACATTTCTGTCCAGATGTCGTCCGTGTTTATTCGGAATCCTTTCGGTACATACATAAAGTTTGTTTCTGCAACACAGGCGTACCAGCATGCAACCATGTCCTCTGGTCATTTACTTCGACTAACATGTAGAGCTATAGAAGGAGTGGAAAAAATGACTAGACCAGCTAGCATCGTTCAAAGCAGACCAGCGTACGCGTGAAAACAAGGCTGTCGCGGATTTCATGTCACGTACCCTCCACGGAGGGTCTTTTCTGAAAGTATTGGTTACGGCCCAGAGTCCAGACACACCCAGGATCGAACATAAGCCCTATGGATGCCGGACGCTATCTTGTAACATCCGCAATCTTGTAACACTTCCGAGCTAAACGCCACAACACAGCGGCCATAGATGCTCTGAGGCTTCTGTATGTTCTCCTGAAGGTATCTGGGGCTCCGTGACGACCATCCGCCTGCTGGACGTGCAAATCAGCACGCCGCTACGCAAGCGTACGCTTAGCAGTGCGACCACGAGCTTAAATAAATGCTCACAAAGGACCATTTTCAGGCTTCAAATTCAGAAAATTTCCAAAACTTGTACACAGACACACAACGACTGTGACCGGCAAA
>JAQGAU010002555.1:0-15189 GCA_034698045.1 Paramacrobiotus richtersi
TTGTATAGAAGAAACAGTGCTCTACACGATAGGCTAGATGCCCTTTTTCGAATTTCCACTGTTTACTCGCCCTTAAGAGCGAAAGTTGCGGCTTTACATCAGCAGTATCGATTTCGTCAGTCGGCTTGACCAAACGGTGAAGTTTGTTCCATACAGCGAAAAATATGCTCAGCCAGCTCCGGCTGTTCTTCACAATGCAGAACCGCAGCCTGTGCGACCACATTAAGTTTTCCTGTACCATAAAGCTTTCTCCCTATAGGAGCGGTGCTGGCGTTTCAAACCGACGGTCATTTGTGTCTCGCATACCAGAGTGGCACGGAATGAAAATGCAAATGGACGTCTCGCCAGTAAAGCTGGTGGGAGAGCTCACGCGTATACCTTCAAACCAAATAAATTATGTATTTTGAAAAAGGATTTTTCTTGATGTTATTGACTGCGTATATGCAGTTTCCCATCACAACCATCTGAACCGCGAAAACTAACTTGCACCGAGCTAAACATCAGACTGTGTTACTAATTACAATTGTAAACCGCTTCCAAAACGGGTGCATAAATTTTGGCTTTTGACGGCTGACGTCACAATCTCATCGATTTCGCTCGGTTGTTCGCAAGAGCAACGTTGCAATAGAGCAAAAAACTGCCAGCCTCCTACGGTAACTTGGTCTGAATCGAAAGTGTCTCAGATTTTTTGTGTGATTGCACGGTGTTGCAATATTTTCAGACAACAATAAAAAATAAACGAGTAAAGTTCATAAAACTGACTTATGCACAACCGCTGCACCGCGCAGCAGCAATCGCAAAGATGATTAGAAGGCCAGCCACCTACAGGTAAACAATGTTCGATAAGCAGACACTGAAAACAATTATTTCTAACATTGTGCGAACAGAACTGCTTCCAAAGCTTCGAAATGTGCATTTTCGCCTTACGTTGTATATACATTGTAACAACGTTGCAACGTTGCAACGTTGCAACGTTGCAACAACGTATATACATTGTGCATGAGATCAACGTTATGTACAACACTGGCTCAAAATGCGTTTGTTGAGTACCGGTCTGGAGTTTACTACCAACACGATGCCAAAACTAATAACACATTCAGATATTAACACTGAAAATCCGAAAACGGATTTGCCGTGATTTATTTGTAGAAGTATCGTCATCAAAAAGAGTAGAGGTAGGTAAAGCTAACTAACGTTCACTAACTAACTACGTAATTAACTAATAACTTATGTCAGTAGGCACTCACTAGGCAGAGAACACCACCCAACGAAATGAAATTATGTTTGCTTATATTCGAATTCCTAAAAGAAAACAGGACTTGCGCTCCCATGAGCGAGACACGTACGTACTGGCTGGTAAATAATGGATGAGTAAATAAAGCGAGGTCAAGTTTAAAGCATGATAGAGTATAGAGTGAGGACCCTACATTAGAGACATTGATCAATAAACAGGTATTACGGTTACATGAAATCAGACAGCAGCAGACCGACCGATCCTCAGCGGGACTTCCAGTGGATTTCGTTTTGATAACGTCAGAATGGGGTTGTTAAGGCGATTTTGTGTACATTGCCACAAGTATAGACAAAAACAAAGCCTTTGCGCATCCGCAAACGTTACACCTAGTTGCTTTGTTACTTCTAATAGCCAAATCATCAATATAGAGTATGCATCAGTCCGTTTGTGCGCGCAACGTCAGGTTATTGCGCAATAGCGGTGTAAAGTTTAAGGAAATGGCTATAGCCACCCATAAACACCCACAACCGCTATAGATACCCATAACACCCATAAACCGCTATAGCCGCCCATATGGTTTACTACACCCACAAAGACTGTAGGCACCCATATCGTTTTAATTTATATTTTGCTACTAGTACATGCGCTGCGGGCTGCAGCTGCGTCCTCGGACGCCCTCCGACAGCAGAAAAAGCGCTGGGTCTCAAAACTTTTCATGTGAAAATGTTTACACATTCTTTCACGATTAAATCTACAATTTCAGGCTGTCTGCCTAAAATCAGATCTACTGCGAAAGCGATCGCAAACAACCCACAAACGTAGCCGTTTTCCTGCTCTTGTACAGACGGGAATATGATAGTGACAGTCCGTTATGGGTACAGGCCAATCAGTTTCTGGATATGTTCAGGGGCGATCGGAGGAGTTTCTGGAAAGTTGTGCTGGTAACCGGAGTCATAGATAAGTAACTGACCTTCGATCTGTGCAAGCAGTACCCAGTGGTCACCTGATTTACCACTGCTTTTGCGGTAATGCAGAATTTACAGCCAGATAACTGTGGAGTCGAAGTCTACTGCGTCGTGGAATAGCTGATCTTGGTAGTGCAGGCCGGAGCACTGAAATTTCTGCTCTTCTGCCAGGTTGCGAAGGAGGAAGGTACCGGCGTGACGGCGTCCATCGTACATCGAATTTTATTTTTTTTTTCTTTATGGGTGGCTTTAGCGTTTATGGGTGCGCTTTTTTTAATTCCGATATGTGTGCCTATAGCACTTTATGGGTGAACATGGGTGGCTATAGCCTTTTATGGGTGAAAATGGGTGACTATAGCCTCACTCAAAGTTTAAACACATTTCCTTCTCAAATAATTCAGCGTTTTATCCAAACTTCTTGAAACTTATATCAATAAATGCTCATATTTGTGATGATCGTTCTGAACCACTTTCAGCCCCGAGGTATGTTTTTGAAATTTTAAAATGAATTTCAAAATTTTTGAAATCATTTTAAAATTTTCAAAACATGCTATCGGGTTAAGTCTGGGTCAAAACGATCATCATATGTATGTGTTTAAACTTTTCGACGCTGTTGCGCAATATCCGGACGTTGCGCGCACAAACGGATTGTTCGACACTATATACCAATGTTCTGACTACTAAAAATAGCAAAACAGTTATGTGTAACGGTTACATGAGCGCGGCTGTCCTGATTTCACTAATAGCTATAATAACGGGAAGAATATAGCCTTAAGCCTCCTCCCTACTAGACGGAGCAATACTGCAGATGTTCTGCTATTTCTTTCCCCAAAGCGTAGATGCAAATGTGATAAGAAGTCCAACCACCTACATACAAACAATATCTTCAAATCGGTGGGAATTATAGCAATTTTCATGTGTCGCTAATTTGATGAAATTAAAAATTATAATTATTTCACTACAGTCGTATGAAGGCACTTACAACAGAATACATTCATGCTGACTAGCTATCCAATTTGAACAAAAGTACAGAACAAACTCTGGACTTTACAGCTGTGCATTTCAAAACCGTTTCGCTTACCGCTCCGATTACCGCATCGGTTATGTCAGCAAAGCCACCGATGGTGAAAACCGGCGGCTTAAAGCTTCCCACTCTTTCTAAGTACGGTGTGTATTTGACAAAGTCATGAATATCTCCACTCGCCAGAACAAGGTCTTTACTGTCTGCAACGAGTTTGGGTAGTTCCGTCACCTGTAAAATACAGAAATTCAGCAAGCTCGAGTAGCACACTAACCTTTCCGGCTTCCGCGGAATCAGCTGTAAAACTGATCCAAGATATTTATTGTGGATCAGTTGTTGTGGTCAGTTCCTCTTTTACAAAACTTTACTGCAATTCTCAACTGAGCTCCGCTTAGCAGGATCGTTGGCGCAGCGTGAGCCCACTCCCTCTACTTATTATAAGCTCCGTCCCGTACATCCCATACAAGGCTCAGAGCAAAAACAACATCATAAGCAAATAACGCGATGTGCCAGAGCCCCACCTCCTCGTCCAGCTTTTCGGCTTCATCGCAGATTAAACGATAATCATAAATTAGCCGGCAGAACGCTGATTTACCATCGCATTACGCAGTTCACTCGCACAAAGGAGCTTAATTTTATCTGTGATGTTTCCGACGCTAAAGAAAATTCAGCTGATTTCCAAAGCGAGTAGCGCTCGTTGCAAGAGGATAGCGATGTCAGGCAATGGTATTAGAAAAAAGGACACTGAATACACGTTTCGAATTACTCATACTGCCCGTCCAATTACAGAGCTAACATTTGTTTGCTGGACTGCATGTTGTGCCCATGGCTTGAAATTCTTGAGAAGAAAGAGGCGCACTACTGCGGTACCGCCAACCGTGATGAGGGTAATTCCGCGGAGTATCCATATACGCATTTTATCCTTCTTGGTGCAATAACGGTACCATAGCTCGGTTAAATTGTAATGCAGCATGGCGTGATTTTCGAAAGCAAACTGAGAGAAAATTAATATAGTGTGTACCAGAAAAAACTGGGCTACTACAATCACAAACTGCAATAAAGAGGCCGGATCCGTTTCCGGTGCATTAAGGGATGCGAGTTCTATGGCGCTGTTTGCAATTACAGCACTTGTTAGTGTGCACACGTAGGCACCGGTGAGTGCTCGGTAGAACAGAGTTTTATAGACTTTTTCCGAGTTGAGCTTTCCAGTTTCCGAAGCCAGTCCTGGCCAGGGCATCCACAAATCCGGAGCAGTCTGCGAACAAGAATCACTGGCGCATGCAGCCATCTCGCTGGCACAGGTGCTGCAAAAGATGCTCAATGAGAATGGGTTCCGGACGGATGGGTTCAGCTCTGAAACGCTTATCCTCACACTCACTTTCCGCAGTACCTGAGTCACATTTACATATATTAAGCAATGTCCTAAGCAAACCAAGCGAACATAACGTGATCCTCCCTAGAGTCATCGCCTTCCGACTCGTGTCGCATTTTGCTACCGTCAGCGTTAACAGATAAAACATCCAAACGTTTCATGTTCGTAGACATACAAGGTCTGAGAGGAATGTTAAGTCCCTTATGTTTTTACATGTTTGTTTCTCGGTTTGTTACGCATTGCTTATTAGATCGGCCGAAGAGATATTCTGTAATCAGGGAAAACGGCGTATGTCCCGTCGGCGTCGTTTCGCGGCGGGCCCTGTGCGGTACCCAATATGCCATTTGAGTCGTATGCTTCTGGTTCATTTCATAATATTGGTTTAACTTTTGCAAGCATTGTGTTTGATTAAAGCTTCTCAGTATAGAAACAAATCTGACCGTGCAGTGTCACCTGAAATTTACATGCTTCATTCTGCAATGCCGTTTTCTTTTTAAAACAACAACAATTACATCATTTAATAATCACGGAATGTAACAACCGGTTTCGCAACCCAATCTACTAACGTACAACACAGCCGGCAATAAAAATATTTCGATGTGACAGACTTCAACGTGGGTTAATTCATCAGCTAAAGCAGCAACAGTACGCGGAGCCAGCGCATTGAAACAACTGAAAGCATTGTAAAGATTTAGGCATTAAAGATGACAAAAAACGTGCTGCTTACTTATAGAAACGTTGCATGTTTAGCCACCGCAACACCCATACATCCCACGCAGCTGGCGACGGCGTTGATAAATCCTGTGTATGTTAATGGATTGAATTAACCGTTGTTAAGTTCAGAATGTTTTCGACTAACTGACCCGCTTTCTCTCTCTACCCTTTCCAGTATTAACAATAGCTTATCCATGTCACTAACCGATCAACGCGATGCTCTGATGCATTCTCAATTCTCATGAGTTTCATTTTGTCATGACTCGATGTTATCCAGTTCTGCACTTCGCAAGCTACTGGTAACTTGTGGTTTTCCCGAGTTTCGCAGCAAACTCCACCAGCGTGTCTGTTAACCGCATTATCGTCTGCCGTTACGGAATCATGCCAGACAAAAGAAAAAAGCGAGGAGCCAAGAAATCCGTCCCCGAAACACCGGCTCCACCGCCAAGTCCTCCACCAAAACGAAGGACCAGACGCAACCGTGCTCCAACCCCCCTAACACCGGTTGTCAATTCAGAGGTCCAGAAAACCGGCGCCCGATTGAGCAGCAGACGGAACAAATCTACCAGCAACGAAAGCAATTGCAAGAACTCCTATCCATTGTAAAGGGACCAGGAAAAAGATCACTTTCCAAAAAGCGCCACCGCTCAGCGGACCGAAGCCACAAGCGTTCAAAACGAGCGCTTTGAAAGCGCTCGTTTTGAGGTAAGAACCATCGCTCGGGGAGGTAAGCACCATCGCTCTTCATCAGACGATAGCACAAGTAGCTCCGGCTCACGCAATACACCTCCCCGACAACCAATCCACGAGCGCTTGGGCCCCAGTGTCCACGACCGCCTTGGTCCCCAGGTCAGCGTACACGACCACCTGGGCCCCCACTTCAGTGTCCACGACCGCCTTGGTCCCCAGGTCAGCGTACACGACCACCTGGGCCCCCACGTCAGCGTCCACGACCGGCTCGGCCACCCGTCCACCAGCCACCATCAACCCACGTATCTCCCAGCCGTACCAGATAAGGTCCTAAGGCGCCTAGTGGACCCATCCCGATACGTCGACTTCGACTCCCTGCTGCCAAAAAATCGCGTGGAAAAGCCAAAAACGGCTCGTCCAAGATGGTCATCAGCAAAGGACACGTGATTCTGAAGCCTAACGACGGCCGGATCGTGGTGGACTCATTTCGGCATGGGTGCGCGCTTACGCGGTCTTTGCCGCATACCGGACGTCCGTGGCACCCGAACTAGCAGCTCCACTAAACAAGTATTTGGACCTGATTGCCGCATACGTCGACCGTGAGGTTCCGACCGCCAGCTGGCTCGAGTACGGCAGGCACTTCCGGACGTTGATGACCGCTCACCCGTACGACTTCAACATGTGGATACATCAAGACGATGACACATACACGGAGTGCATTCAGAATGGGATTAAGGAGGCTGAATTCGAACAATTGACGTACCGGAAAGCAGTACGTGTAATACCATAACTTCACTGCACGCAGCGATCCATGCCAGAACGGAAGACTGCACATCTGCTCTAACTGCGGCGATCGGGATCACAAAGCCCCCAACTGCCGGAAGCACCACAATTAAAGTCTGGACAGTGCCGGCAAAGCCTACATGCCGCTCCAACCAAACGCCTTTGCCAGACAGCTCGCTAAACGTAAGTCGACCGTGGGGTCTCGACCGCCACACGGCTCGAGTACGACCTTCCCTTTCGTTCCGCATGACCTCATCATGCGGGCACGTACGTCGACCGTGGAGTTCCGACCGCCATCTGGCTCGAGTACGACCTCCACTTCCCTTCCATATGACCTCGTCACATGGACACGTACGTCGACCGTGGGGTTCCGACCGCCATCCGGCTCGAGTACGACCTCCACTTCCCTTCAATATGACCCCGTCACATGGACACGTACGTCGACCGTGGGGTTCCGACCGCCATCCGGCTTGAGTACGACCTCCACTTCCCTTCCATATGGCCTCGTCACATGGACACGTACGTCGACCGTGGGGTTCCGACCGCCATCCGGCTCGAGTACTACCTCCACTTCCCTTCAATATGGCCCCGTCACATGGACACGTACGTCGACCATGGGGTACCGACCGCCGTCCTGCTAGAATACGACCTCCACTTCCGCGTCGACCCTGGGGTTCCCGACCGCCAGCCGGCTCGAGTACGACCGCCGCCTCCCACCTATACCGCTTGTGGCGAATCAGTCCTTTAATCGCGGGACTCCGTCCACCAGCGGGCTCCGCGGTACGACCGTCACTTCTCATCCGAATCACCTCGGCATTAGATTGGTACGTCGACCGTGGGGTTCCGACCGCCAGCTGGCTCGAGTACGACCGCCGCTTACCATCCAACTGGCTACACGTACAACGAAGGTTTGACAGCCGGATGGGAAAACCTCCAATCCCAAACCACGGGCGTCCCGGACATCATGCGGCGTTTGGTTTCGATCGGCCGTCGCCATCCATAACCTGACGCGGAGGCATATCCGAGGCATCGACAACGGCATCGCTGACGCGCTGTCGCGGTTCAGGATGCCCGTTTCAAGCGCCGAGCATCACATGCCAGCCCAAAGCCAACACCACTCCCGGACATCCTCGATGACTTTCAGGTTACCTACCAGACGGATAATTGTTTGGGGTAAGATGAAGAGGAATGGACGGAGCGACAAAGATGTGTTCCAATCTCGCCGGGAACATCCTTTACGCGCTCTCCAGTTCTTCCGACCACTGAGCCACCACATTGTCCTTGAAGACTTTGAACACCACGGCGACTGTACTGAACTGCATATAAAGTCCTCCAAAATGGACCAGTTGTGCACGGGAGAAATAATCCAACCTCACGCCACGGGAAGATCCGTCTGTCCCGTGCGCGCCTATCAACACTTCCTGGAGTCCAGAATCGGCCGCCACACGTCCGGATGGCCCTTCTTCACGTACCGGTCCGGCCGGTTGGCGACACGGCACAACATGGAATCCACCCCACGATCTCTTCTGCACGATCACCCCGAATCAGAGAGAATCACAACCACAGCTTTCGCATTGGTGCAGCAACTACAGCGTACGAGTTCAACGTTTCAAGAAAAAAAACCAAAAGGCGCCAGACGATGGAAGAGCCAGTGCGTGCGGAAACACAACCGCAGCAAACGCGCACCACACGTCAGTCTACACGGATGATTGTTTGGGGTAAGGTCACAGTGGAATGGACGGAGCGGCAAAGATGTGTTCCGGTCTCACCGGGAACATCTTTTGCGCGTCCTCCAGTTCGTCCTAACACCGAACCTCCACATCGCGCACGACGGAAACGACTGCATTTAACCGTTATTTGTAGTGCTGTTTCTGAGAGCTGTATTGTTGGAGCCCTGGCCACAAGGGACGCCAGTCACACCGCATTTGTTAACGGTCTTCCCGCTGTTGGCCACGACTTGTTTGCTGCCCTGTTGAGCAACGCACCCAGTCATTCCCGCTGCAACCGAACAGCCACATTAGCGGCCTAACTCATCATGTACATTGGTACAACAATCTTTCGGTTCTTCTTGTACAATAACTGAACAATATGCTACACAAAACACCATGAAAACACACTTTGATGAAGTGGTTCTTACCGCATTGACTTTTGCATCTCGTAACCCTGTCGTCGCGGCGCACACGGAGGATACTGAAAGCGTTGGCACAAGCTACCAGGAGCAGGATAACCAGGACTGACTTCATTTTGAGGAAAAAGAATCTAAGAATCTTGATCCGTGTGGCATTGGAAACGATAACCAACACCCGCCTGGAGGGAGCAACTTATACACAAGCAACTCTACCAGTGTCGCGCGGTGGTCTCGGCGTACGTCGGACGAAGGCGTTGGCATCTTCAGCCTTTTTAGGCTCCACGCATTCGACCCGGCGGCTGACGCAGGAGATTTACGAGTGCGACAGTGGTGGGATCTGCTCTGTGGCTACTGATGTGTGGAAGGTTGAAAGTGGATGTGAAGACCCGCCCCCGGAACTGGCCCGTGTTCACCAATGTGTCTGGGACAACGCCGTGATAGAGAAGGACGTTAGAGAGTTGTGGCATCAATCGCACGGTGACCTGCGGACGGAAGCACGACTGAGAGCAGTGAGCACAAAGTACGCTGGTGTTTGGCTGAATGCGCTGCCATCGAAGGCGTTTGGAAACTGGCTGGACGATCAAACTTTCCGGCTGTCTGTGGGTATGTGGCTTTGCGCTAAATTGGTTGAACCCCATATGTGTACTAACTGCACGAAGAACGTTGCTGAGGATTGACTCCACGGCCTGTCATGCAGGAAATCCGCTGGACTGTGGAAAGAGCGCCATAATAGCGTCAACGATGTAATACTGCTCTCTCTGTGTAATGCTGGCATTGAAGCATATCCGGAGCCAGCTGGTTTTGTACGCGAAGATGGAAAGCGGCCCGATGGTGCAACGCGAATGAAATGGTTTCGTGGCCTACCGCTGGTCTGGGATGTCACGGTTCGTGATACGATGTGTGACACCTACGTTGGAGCCACTTCGAAATGTGCTGGAGCAGCGGCAGAGAAAGCATGTGAAGAAAAGAAGAACCATTACAATTCTATTTTGGAACGCTGTGTTTTTGTACCTTTAGCTTGCGAAACCTTTGGCGTTTGGTGTGAAGAGGCACTTGTTTTGCTTAGAGAGATCGGTAAGAAGTTGTTTTTTAGGACTGGGGAAGGGAGGTCGACTTGTTTTATGTTTCAGCGTTTAAGCATCGAGATAATGCGTGGTAATTCCCAGCTGATTCTGGCAACTGTTCCTTCACGTGCCAACTGAGACAACTTTTTCATTTGATTCGGCATATGTTGTTGAGTACATTTTTAAGTCATGAATAAAGCTCCCACAGTAAGAATCTAACGTGTCAGGACAGCAAAAAGAAGTATTAAAAAAATAATTTTTAGTAGTTGACGTTTTGCTTGTGATCAGGTACCTGTATATACTCTTATCCAGCCGGTGATCAATAGTGGTGATTGCTGCAATATTGCCGATTTCATACGGAGCTGTGGGATTTCGCTCGCACTGCTACGTGAAACCGACGATTTCCAGTATACCTAGACGGGAAACATCTTTTTTTCGCATATGCAGGCCGTCTAGCAGGATTGTTTGCTGCATAACCATATTATTCTGCTGGAGGGTAAATGTTGTTTGTCACAATGACAAAACGTAGCAATTAACTTTCTATGCAGTGAACAACTGTCTTATTTGGAATAGTTTTTGTAGAAACTGTTTTCGGTTAGTACCCAATATCGTTCACTGCGGGACCAATGGACCCCAACTACTCAATATGACCTTACGAAACACATGACAATTTAAACCGTCCCTGGTGGAATCCCCTGTTATGGAACAACCTCGACAGGAAAGGTACTCGATCCGCTGTTTTCCATGCGTGCACTAGTGAAGATGTATAAATAACAGGAACCGCTGAACGATCTGAAAATGTTCTGCCGTAGACGATGGTTGGCGTCGCTTTATGTCACTGGTTTCAATGAATTTGGTTCAATTTCGATCAGCTAGAAGTAAGGGCAAAATTCCCAAACACGCTAATAGTCTCCATGGGAGAATTTACAGGGGGGAAGGCGAAGAGGCGGCCGCCCTTCCCTGGCCAATGAAAGAAAAAATAGGGGTATATTGCGAAACATTTCGGCCAAAAACTGAGAAAATTCGAAGAAAAGGTACATACATGATGTTTTGAATATCGAATTATCAATTCGTTAACTCACAGTCACTGCAAACTTCCGCTCCAGGCGACCCTTAGCCGGCTACTCCTTGATCCAAAGAACAATTTTTTAATTTGCTTGCTGATATACATTGTTGGTTGGGTTGGCTAATATACTTCTTCTTGACGATGATCAACCTTACATCAAAACTTCGCGCCCTTTTCGCCTCACTGTCGATCTTGGGGAGTTTGGCGCAAGCAGCCCTGATTGACGCAGTGTCCTACATGCTGCAGCTCTGCTTCATAGATCAACTGGCAAAATCAATGTCGCATTTGCTGACTGTTTGTTGTTGTTTTCTCTGGGACACGTCTGCCAGTTGTTCACTAGCTCCTTTTCTTAAATGCTGTCCTTCTCTGTTAGTTGTGACCTTACAATTTTTTTACTGAACGGACGTCGAACTGAGCTCTTATTCAGAAAAGGTCATAAGGCCGGGTAACCGCTGGTGTGCAATAAATTCTTTAGCCGGACGGCGGAACCACTTGACACTGAAGAGAAAATCATACCAAATAATTCAAAGCGTACCGTTTGGAAAAAAAATGAAGCAGCTCATTATGGGTAAATAAAAATTCAGCAGCTGTCAGCACCCGCAAGGGCTCTATAAATATGTGCGGTGCAAACATGTGCACTCAACTGTTTTGTTACAATAAAAGGAAAATTAAAACAGTAGGATAAGGATCATTAAAAAATGTGTCGTAACGATATTGAGAGCAGACAGTCATAAGTCAAACATTTTACTGATTAACTTGCGGTCAACGTCGCGGTCTGCTTTCAGGAAGTCGTTCACGCTTTGCTTCCCACAAAGTAGCTCCAGGGCACGATACAGATCCGGATCAATTCTTTTCTCCACTGGATCCATGTAAGAGAACCTGGAAATCCCTATTTCGCACAAAAATGGCTCTGGTCTCAACGGGGAATCTAGACCGGCTCGAAAGAAATCCAAATAATCAAAAAATGAATCTTTAGAAGTAACAGGATCATTTGCTTCCACCAAGCAGCAAAACAAAACAGTCGAAGAGTTCTGGCCTGAATGCCCTTGAATCGTTTCCAGAACCTTATTGGCTGACAACTGGACAGAAAAAGGTAGAAAAATCGCAGTAATGCAAACTGTGTAATAAAGGTCTTGTTCGGTCCCATTTTTGGTAATGTTTATCTTCAGGTGTGCGGTTTGTTTTCGCTCCTTTTTGCTAACTTTGGAAAAACTTTTGTCAGAGTTTCGTAGCACAGTGCGCAACTCTTCTATGAAAGGAGTCCAATGGCAGGAGCCGCGATTAAGTATTGCAGTTTTTCTTAAGGTTCTGTACACAGACCCTGGGTCCAAAAGCGTTCCTAGCTCCAAGAAGTGCCTTTCAGCCCAGAACTTGCCATTCCGGGTTTCAATTGTACAAGTAAAGCGAGACAGTAAATTACTTGCGCTGGGACGGTACTGCGCGCTGTTGTGTCCATATTCTGGTGGCGCCATCCTCCAACAGGGTTCTAGAAGTTCGGAAAGGATATCCCGAAGAAATATATGACCTACTAAACCTATTTTTGGGACAGCCCCGTTAGCAATCTCGATCCCGGGATTTCCCTTTAGTAGTTTGGGATTGGTGCTAATTACCATGCCACACTTTCTCCGTAAATATCGGATTTGACCATAGCTGGCGAGCTGTACCATCATACATCCAAAACTCCAAATATCGCTACTTCTGCCGACATGCTGATCCGTGGCACTACCGACTAAGACTTCCGGCGCCATAAAAAGTGTTGTGCCCACTTCGTAAGACAAGCCACATTTTTTTGAATTGGGATTCTGTAGCATCGCTGCAAGATCGACATCTCCAAGTTTGATGCAGTCGTAGTTCCCGTTCTTTGTAAGCAGGATATTCTCTCCTTTGATGTCCCGATGTACAATGCCGTTGTTATGAAGAAACTCGAGGGCTTTAAGAACTTGGATGCCGCAGTTAAGTGCACGAATGTCTGAAAATTTCCCCTGTATCGCCAGATCTTGTAGGGTTCCTTCTGAAAAGCAACAAAGGTATGTTACACTAGCAAGACAGCGACGTTATATGTTTTGTGAGCCTTATGCCCCTTGCCTGACTCTAACAAATACAAGATGCGCAAAATTCATCACAGTGATCGATGGCTACAGATAGCTATCACAGTAGTGTAAATGTAACAACGTACCGCTGCAGTATTCCGTCGAAAGGGATACGTGTTCACGACCGACGGGAGAGTTAACGTATTTGTAGTGCATTATTGCTAACATGAACGGAGACTGCGAAGATAAGGATCCCAACTTATCCAGCAATTTTAGAAGCCGTTCGGCATCCATTTCGTCATGTACTCGTATTTTCTTGTGAGCCACTTGCTTCTGTTTGCCATTAATTGTCTGCAGGGCCAAAAACACCCATCCGTTTGCCCCAGAGCCAATTTCATGTATGTACTCGATGTGGTCTTTGTTTAACGGATGACCCTCTTCGAGTCCTGACAAAAGACTGCTCGCTAGAACAAGTACTGTAGAAGAAAGATAGCATAATATACTGTGATGTAGCGTAGTTTAGCCGAGCCCGAAATCTTTCCGCATAAAAACCTACGTACGAGTTGACTTTTAACTATAAAATCGAGCACTTCCAAGATTCGCTAATTCCAGTTTGAAAAAGATCAATCAATCGTATCCCATTTCAAACATATTGTAGTACAACGGAAAATTTATGTTATCAAGTTTTACAACTCGAAATTACAAAAGATAGCACTAATTCGTCGTGATCTTCACGGCACTCCTATATGCGCATGGAGAAGTGGTACTTTCAGGAATTTATGTCATCTTAATCAAGAACGATTTTGTTTAAACGTTGCTTTTCGTCGCTCATCTCATTAACAGCAACGGCTGGCAGATGTATTCCGTCTTAGAGACTCGTAAAGTCTACCAAATGTAACGCCATCAATAATTTTGTTTAGTCGCATTCCTTGTACTCCTCTGCCAAACGTCGTTGACGCACCTTCAACTGTTCCAGGTGGCAATCGGTAAAATTTTTGCAGAATCCAGTTGTACAAGTTATGCCGACACCAAATCAATGGTGTCAGTATTGCAAGCGCAAGGAAAGAGCAACAGCAGACAACTTGCAGAAAACGTACGTCGTCTTCCAAGGATATCTGTTTCTCCAGCACCGTGGCCAGTTCCTTCGGTCCCATCTTCACTTCTAGAGGTACTGTTTCTGTTGCAAAATCATCAGCTGTTATAATGAGCGCAGAGCACAGCCCTCAGAAGATTCTCGCAAGCTAGTAAAGTCGGCAAATAGAGATAGCGTTGTTGTTGAGCAGTTATCGGCGGTATGAAAACATCCATGCAATAAAATTCAGTAAGCTTTATGCGCCCCAGTGTCTAAAAGATACTATGAAGTCGCAGTAGCCTGCTGGCTTATCAGTATAGTCCTTCATATCTTCGTACAGCTGTACATGTACGATGACCTCAGTGTCTTACCAGCTCAGTACTGAGCGTATGTTTTGATCGGCGATATGGCGGATATCGGAGTCGGTAATGTTTATCTTAAAACACAGATCGTGTGAGGATGTTCCTAATCTGGTACACCACACTTCTTGTCTTGTTTTCGTTTGTTATGCTTGCCCACTTGTGCAGTAATATCGAAAATGATTTTGTGCCGCAATTACGTACAAGAACGGCGCGGTTTGCCTTCACAGTAAAAAATCAAAACGTAAACATGACAGAATATTCGATGTGGCGTCGACCGATATTGCATTTATGTACGTATAAGTAATCAGTTAGCTGCAATGCCGTTAGAATTGTTTGTACTTGGTGTAACTTTAACTACGTAGTTATAGTCACACCGGCTACGAGTACAAACAATTCTTTGCAGCGAAAAAGTGTCATAGCCTTGAATATGGCAAATAAGTCAATGGCAGTTTATATGGCTTAGTTTTTCACTGTAGTAATTACCGGCCTCCATGCGTGTTGAACGAAGAACAGTATGATACCACCAAAATAAATTGTCTATATCAAGGGTACGAGGACATCGACATGCTGTGCGCCGCCTACGTCACGCACACCTGCCATGCGCCACCCCACTACGCTGCACAGACAGCAAGCTACAGCATGCGCTGTGAGTCACGCGGCTGGGTGGCGCATTGCAGGTGAGTGTGAC